>VUQJ01045887.1:16312-27296 GCA_015108635.1 Andinoacara biseriatus
GTGCAGGTAACAGAGTGAGCAGCACTCACCTAAAGTCCGTCAGCGGGGGGCAGTCCTCTTGGCTGCACAGCTGGAACTCGTAGGTGTTCCCAAAGCAGGTGCGCCCCCCATTGGCTGGACTGAGGACAACGATAGGTTAGTCTTTCTGATTGGTGCATCTAATGTGTGACATCACAGATGACCGACAGCTCACTCACACTGGGTTATCACAGCGTCTGGTCCGAAACCTGACCCCGCCCCCACAGGTCCGGGAACAGCTGCCATATGGACTCCATGTCCCCCAGCCACCATCTTGTCTCAGAAGGTTAGGGGTCAACTTCATGCAGTAACCTCTGAAACAGTGCTGCAACAAGAAGTTAGCCTAGCTTAGCACGAAGACAGGAAGTAGAGCAGCTGAAGGCAGGAAACTGTTTAGCTACGTCCAGCCTTGTTTCATTAGAAACTCCGTCAGCAGCTTCAGCTGCAGTGATGTGTCCTGTGTGGCTCTATCAATCTGTCTCACCACTGTGGAGGACTTTGGTCTACTCTCCTTCAGCTCTGTGAGGTTTGCAGCCTTCATTCCTGCACTGCTCTCTAAAGGCCCCCCCTACAGCCTTCAGTCAGGCTGAGGTCTGGACTCTGACTGGGCCGCTGCAGCACCTTCATTCTTGCTGCTGTGCTTGGATCATCGTCCTGTTGGTGACCCAGTTTGGTCCGAGCTTCACCTGTGGGACAGACAGCCTCACATGTGCCTCTAAATACTTTGGTATCCAGAGGAGTTCACGGTCCACTCAGTGACTGAGCTCAGATCCTCCACCGTGCTGACAGCTGCTCTGAGGTGTTAGTGCTGATGTGCATGATGGACAAACATCTGCACTTTGTCTGATCTGTCTAAAGGAGACCATCCGAGAAGTCCTTGTTCAGATGCAGCTTTGCAAACCTGAGCTGTGCTGCCATGTTCTTTTTAGAGAGAAGAAGCTTTCTCCTGTAACTGTACGGTTCAGTCTGTTTCTAATAGTACTGTCAAGACCTTTAACCTTTCACATGCTAACCAAGGCATTGGAAATAGCCTTACCCTCTCCAGACTGATGGCCAGCACTGGTTGTGTCTCTGTCCTCATTAGCATTATGTTAACACACACCTGAGACCTGCAGACTGCCAAAACGTCTCCTTGATAGATGTTTGCACTCACTGATGATCAGGTAATCAGGTTTGATTAGCATCTCTCCTTCTTACCTTCTTAATCCCTGTGGAAGCAATAAGAGTCGACTTATTTATTATAACAGCTGAAATTCGTCCTCACCTTCCCAGGTGCACACTTGGTCCCATCGAGGGGCGGGCCTTTCTTGGACTTACAGAAGTACGGGTTGTTGTAGTCGCTGCACCACAGCTGTTTGCAGGGGTCAGTGTTTATGTACTGCACACACAAATTCACAGGATAAGAAGGTCATTGGTGACTGACCTGGAGCTCAGAGGAAATATGAATGTAATCAGTGAACATTTAAAGAAGACGAAGCTTCAGTTTCTCAGACTTTATCATCATAATTCTGTCATCTTTCCTGATCAGATTCAGTCATCTTTCCTGATCAGCAGGAACGACGAACAAATCTGAGGTCTTGGAAATCATTCCTTGGTCACATGACTCCCTGGGAATACAGCCAGTATCTGAGAGCTTCCAAAGCAATCATGGGATGTCCGGGCCAAGACTTCCTGTTCTCTTGAACAGTCGCTGTTTTCAAAAGTAGACTGTTGTTAAAAAAACCTGAAAAAATAATGTGTATTTGTTTGGGGTTTGATTTCCTCTGCATTAGGACCGTTTATCTGCATCAACCAGAGCCGCCTCAGGCACACAGGCCAAAAACCAACCAGATATGTTCTCGTTCCAAAAGGCTCGTCATGTGCCTGCAGATATGTGTGTTCAGAAATATTATTAAGGTGATAAGGAGAAGGAAACAGGCACATTCTCAGACAGCATGTAATGAAAGGGTGGAGGCCCTACTGAGATCTCTGAAAGCAGGAAGATGAGCCAAACACGGGACAACACGCAGAAATAAAAACAGCAGGTAAGCATCAGCTTTGGGGCAAGTGGAAACATTTCAGTCAAACAGGACTGTAATGCTTTCCATGAGACGTCCAGATGTGAGGCCAGGGGCAACATCTGCTGAAGATGTTAACTCAGAGGTGATGTTGCCCAGGAAACCTCTCCGGAGAATGCTTGAAAGAAGCCATCAGATCCGATTCATCGGCCGAGCTGAGGGCTCGGGGAGTTTCCAGGATTCAGCGGGATGCTGAAATGAATCTGCTTCAGCTTATTCTCACAGGTTCTCGTGAACGTCAGCAGCTTTTTTTCTGTTCAGCTCCAATTGTTTTCTTTCTGGATCAGATTTCCTCTGAGCTTTTATCAGGATTTAAAACAGATTTCCAGTTCTCCCTCGACCTCTTTCTGTTTCTCTTTGGCTACTCCAATTAATTTTTTTCACAGAGAACAAAAGTTTAAATCACTTCATTAAAGCAGGTTTTAGTTTTTCCTTCTGTTTTCTCTGCCCTCAGCTTTTCTTCCTCTGTTAGTAAACATTTAGCAGGATAACAAACTGAGGCGATCGCTTCCTGTTTTAATGGATTGTGTCTTTGCAGTGTAACACCACTCAGCCACAACATTCAAACCAGAGGATAACAATCAATCATCCCATTACAGTTCTGCTGGAAATTTTGGCTCCTGGCATTCATCTCTATGTTACCACCCACCTAAACACTGCTGCAAACCCAGCAGCCCTCCTCCCAGTAGATCTTGAAGGCACCAGCCTCGCCCAGCAGAACCAACCACTACTCTTCATAATAATCGGTTATGAAACCTGAAGAAACGTGGGCTGGTTCTCCAAAAGGAACCAACACAGAACATGTCCCAGAACGTGTGGGGAAGATGTGAAAGAGTGCAGAGTTGACTTCATCCGGCCTCCAAAGTCCAAGATCCCAGTTGGATCAGGCACTGGTGAGATGCATCGGAACATGTTGCTCATGACCAAAACATTCCCAAAATTCCTGATTTAGAGAAACTACACAATCTTAGGAAGATGGTTTTGATGTTGGCCCTTATTGCAAAAATAAGTTAAAAAGAGAAAAACAGTTGAAAAAATGAATCAACCTAGAAAAATGATCAATGCTGTTGTTGTTACAGTCTGTAACTCAGACCCTAAAAACTAAGTTTCATAAAATTATTTAAGATGGTGTCGGGTTTTGTTCTACAGCTGGTATTCATGTTGGTATGTGGCTCACACATTTTTCTGAATTAAAAATAAGATGAAATCTTGAATAAAAAACAAACTCAGTTTCCTTAAGTTTCACTAATATAGTAGCGACGTACTACGGTACAGAGGCTGTATCCTGGCCCATAGTTGAAGCGACACTGCTGGTCCATAGAGTACTGAAAGCCCGGCAGCTGAGGCTGAGCTGGCCAGTTGTGGTTGAAAGGGTCATCACGGAGGCAGTCGTAGGTGCTGCAGACACACAAACCGAGTTCAGGACATGAGATTCGCTTTAAAATATTTCTAATTTCTCCACAGGAAACATTCACAGTATATGTATGTAGTATTAGTCACAGTACTCACTGCAGGTACTTGTGCAGCTCCATCCAACTGCACCTTGACCAGTGGTAACGGTGGAAGGCGGCCTGAACCCGTGGAGACATAATGCTGCCCAAAGGCACGTCGTCAGCGCATTCATTCGCCTCGCCATCGTGCTGCATACCCAATCTGGACAGAGTGAGACACAATGAAGACAACCAGGAGTAAATTCCCACTAACTTCAGCACACTAAAGGCATGCCCATTATCTTCCTACACCAGGGATCCTCACATCCAAGCCTTGAGGGCCGGTGTCCTGCAGGTTTTAGATGTGTCCCTGATCCAACACACCTGAATCAAATGGCTGAATTACCTCCTCAGTATGCAGTCAAGTTCTGCAGAGTCCTGCTAATGACTTCTGTATTTGACTCAGGTGTGTTGAAGCAGAGACACATCTAAAACCTGCAGGACACTGGCCCTTGAGGCCTGGATCTGAGAATCCCTGTCCTACATGGACCCCTGGCCATTGTTTTGGTGTTATGATTAGTGATTTTGTAAAACCACATGAAAACACTGAAATACTCTCTGGTTACTAGAAATAAGAGAAAGTGTGTTAAGTTTGTGCGTTATGTTTGTGTGTCTCACACATGTCCTGTTTCATGTGCAGCTACAAAGGCCGAAGAAAAACCATCCTCGAGGACGAGAACACAGCTTCGATGCAACTGGCACATTCCCGTAACTGGAGCATAACCTGCAGACAAAGATGAAAAGGTTAGAGGTCAAGGGTCATCTGGCATCCTCATTGGTACCATTGTTAACTCTACATGGACACAGGTACTGGTAGGACCGTTCAGTACCCTGTGGAGTCTGAACTTCAGCCTGGTCCAGTAGATTTTGGCATTGATAATACTTGTTTTAGTAGTAGTCTAATTTGTAGAACAGCACTAGTACTCTACACACTGATGATTCCAAAAATATTGTTTGGTACTTGATTTGAGTAGAAACAAACTTAAGTGATTGAGCTGAAGGCAGTTGGACAAATAAGCAGGTTTGAGATATCGTCCCAGATATTTCAAGCCCACTCACCTGTTGGCCCATGTGACCTTTAATGCCTCACATGATGATATGAAAGTCAACAACTCTAAGGACCATCTCCAAGGTGACAACCCCATTAAATGGTTAAATACCTGAGAACCCCCATCAGCCTTTGGATTAAAGTTTTTATCAAGCACAGCAGAACACCTCACCTAACAGGCACCCAGAAGGGGCCAGCCATTTCTGCCAGTTCTATACACAATCTCGTTCTTTTGGTCACAACCTAAAGCTCATGACCACAGGTGAGGGTAGAGACATAGATCGGCTTTTCTTTTATTCTCTGCTCTCTCTTCACTATGACAGACTGGTACAGCAACACTGCAGCTGCAGCTCCATTCAATCTGTCAATATCCTTCTCCTCTCTTCCCTCACTCGTGAAGAAGACCCTGAGATACTTAAACTCCTCCACTTTGGGCAGGAACTTTTCATTTGCAAAAAGCAGAGATGAGATTGTAGGGCCACCAAGGCATAATCCTTTCGCTACTTGGTTATGCCTAGAAAATCTGTTTATAAAAATTATGAACAGAATTGGTGACAAAAGGCAGCCTTGGTGGACTCCAACACCCACAGGAAAGGAGTCCACTTTATTGCAGCCATGCAAAACTTCAAATTAGAGACCAGACAATCTGTTCCTCCCAATCATGCCCCTCAAGGTCTCATTGTTGTTGCCCATGTGAGAATTAAAGTCTCCCAGGGGGACAACAAAGTCACCGGATGGAGCACCTTCAAACATCCCACCCAGTGACTCCAAGAAGGCTGGGCCTGTTCCCGGGCCCAAAGGCACAGAGAAGCAACCTACTTATCCACCAGTTAAAACTCTGAGGCACAGGAAGCAAGCTGAGGGGATGCATTTATACACATCCCAGCTTCTTATCGACTCCAGACTGGAACTGAGTCCAGACCCTCTCCAGGAGACTTTTTTCAGAGCCAAGGCCATGCATTGAGGTAAGCACAACTATACCTAGCTGGTATCTCTTAACCTCACTCACTAGATCAGGCTCCTTCCCCACCAGAAAGGTGATGTTCCATGTCCCAATTGCCAGCCTTGATAGCTGGGGATTGGTTTGCCCGGGCCTCCACCCTTAGCACTGCCCGAGACACACTGCATCCAACATTGCAGCATCTCCTGTGGGTGGTGGGCCCATGTGGCTGGGCCCCATGGGCTAAGGCCTGGCCACCAGATGCTCTTCCTTGAGCACCTTCCCCAGGCCTGGCCCCAGTAGCCCTATCTTAGGCAGGGTAAACTGTTTCCTTGATCTTTGTCTCATGATGGTCTAACCCCTCACTCAGGACCAATTTGCCATGGGAATCAGAATCGCTTCCATGACTGAGAACCTACACAGACACGTTGGTAGTCGTAGTTCTTGCATTATCAGTAGTAGTAATGGAGGTAGTACCCTTCATGCCAGAGGGACCAAATTCCTGTCTGGTCAGGTAGATGGTGTGGTCGTGCTGCTCAGCAAGACTCTGCTCTCTGTGCTGGAGATATGACCATCCACAAACATTCTCCAAACTCTTCTGAGCATTCCCCACAGAGATCAGCTCCTGGGACTGATGGAAAAGGACAGTGCTTATTATTCTCCTTACAGATGCACTTTCTAATGGAGGGCATACCTTTTAAAAAATATGTTCTTAATGCAAAGTTCTTCTGGAAATATTGGGAATAATTCTATGAATTGTTGTTCTTTTAAGTGCTGCAAAACAGGAAGTTAACCTCCTGAAAACCTGAGAAAACGAGACTAAAGTGCTTTAGCTATCTCAGGCCTGAGCTTGAAGGGCCCACAAAGAAGCATTTCTTTATGAATTCTGCCCTGCAGATTTCTTATTCTTACTGAACACCTTGAACACGTCACCCAGGTATAGAAAGGGCCCTGAACCAGTGGGTGTTGGAGTAGGACTCAGAGTTTGGTACCTTAGTTGGTGACAGCATGGCGATTCTGACCAGGACAACGTTGATGTTGGCACCCAGTGAGTGGTCTTGATAGACTTCATTGACCTGGAGCAGATAAACATATCCTTAAATGAATCCTTGAACAACTGCCTTACTGTGGTGGAGGCTTTCCTGATTTATGCTACAATCGGCATTTAAATAGGTTCCAGGTGAGAGACCAGAGAAATATGGTTCACCTTCTGCCTAAATCAGAGCTCCTTCCTGAATCCAGATGTGATGGGGGGCTCAGAGGTAGATGCCTCTGACCCAGTGGGCCTAAAATAAGAGGCTGACTGTCTCAATCACAGTTTCCCACCACCTTAGAGTGGTTGGTAAGGATTAGTCCACTGAGCAATAATAGTTTCTAACTTCTTATCAGAATGTTAGCGAGCTACTCCAAATGTTTATTCCTTGTGTTTGCAGAGTTTGTATCCATCCTTCATTAAACTGCTCATCTCCACCATTTCCACCATGCCTTCTTTATCACTGAGAACCACAAGGCTGTTTCCACTTACAATGTTCATCAGCGTCAGGAGATATTTCTGAATGTGGTCTCTGCCGTGGAAAAGAAGAACTGAATAATCCACCGCTAACAAGACCTGGGGAGGAAAACAGAGCGAGAGTTAAAATGTTCAGTAAAGTCTAACACCAGCAGTCGATCCATCTCTGTCACAGGTCATTAACCTCGATGTTAAACAGTTCGGCCTCCTCGATGTAACGCCGCCTGCGAGCTGAGCCGGATCCTGAGGAGGCCACATTCAGGTTCAGGGAGCCTAAAAGAGGACCTGGAGACAAATGAAACCATCAGTCCTGCTCTGAAAACGTCTCCGATAACTCAGCATGAGTTTACATTTCTGCTGTTTAATCTGAATGTTTGAACCAGCAGTGCTGACCTCTCAGGTAAACCTCGTTTAAACCACTCTGAAGCCTGTGGCTAATATGCAACCACTTTCTGTCATTTCCAGCTCCTACTGCCAACCCAGCTTTATTTATAAAGCACTTTAAAAGCAGCAACCACAGAAAAAATAAATAAAAGCATTAGAATAAAAGTAAAATACATATAAATAAATAAAAATACCAAATAAGAGCAGCAATATAACCTAAGACAAAACAGGAACCCAGCCACACAGGTCAGTGTGGACCTGATGATTGGTGGATGGCAGGTTCTTCTCAAACTGCAGACACTGCCATGAAGAAACCTGTTGGAAAAGACGGGCTGGAGCTCAGAAAGCACAGATGATGATGGATTATCAGCACAGTTGGAGCAAACAAAGGAAAGGGCTTTAAATTGGACTCTAATGCTCATTTACAGCCCCTTATCCAGGGCTTTGAGTCCTCTACAGTTCACAATAATCTTTCTTTACACTGGTTTATATCGGTTCATACTGGTTTATACCAGTTTATACGGGTTTAGACTGGTTTATACTGTTTTATACCGGTTTGTACTTTTTACACTGGTTTATACTGGTTCATTTTATACCAGTTTATACCAGTTTTTACCAGTTTCTACTGGTTTCTACTGTTTCCACTGCTTTCTACTGGTTCTTGATGCAGCTCCTCAGTTTATCTCAGTTTGTCAGAAATCAGGTGTTTTAGCTCCTCCCACTTTAAACAAGCTTTTTCTGATTGGCTGCCCCTCATAAACCACAGGATGTGGGGTCTCTGAGATGGCCATATAAAGACACGCCCTCTTTGTGACATCACACAGCTCCAAAAGTAAAAATAAGTGATGAAAGCAGCTCACGGTGATTACTGAGCTCATCATCAGCTTTGACCGTGTTAAACAGGAACAGCAGAAAATCAGGGAGAAGGTCCATCTTAATTGATTTCAGCTGCTCCCGGATCAGTGATCCTGCAGGCAAATTGCTGTGTTGTTTGTTATGTTCTGTGGCCTTCTGAGCTTTCCTCAGTTTGATCCTGGATGGTTTTCAGTCCCTCTGATGTCTGCAGGGAAACCACAGCTGACCTTTGACCTTAGGATCACCCCGCGGCCTCAGACCAGACAAAGCCGATCACAGCGACACGTCTCAGAGGGAGAAACGTGTTCCAACATGAAGCTTCAGATTCCTCCACATGTGCTCATCTGTCTGCGTTAAACAACTTCATTCATTCTGAGCGCAGCAACAAAAATCCTCCAACATCTGCCAGAAAACCCGAGTTTAGCTCCCAGCAGAGTCAGAGCACTGCAGGTTGACACCAACACTGAAAACATCTGTATTCAGAGCACAGCTGAACTTAGAAAGAAAAGGCTCGGACTCCTGTCAAAGTTCAAAGGTGAGAAACTTTCTGCAATTTGAGCAATCATATGGTTGCTGTGGCTTCATTGGACTAATACAATATATTTGGCTAAAATACTTGGCTGTTACTGATCAGCAGGTATCTGAGTGTGTGTGATGCTCTTGTACAGTCTGTGCATGCAGCTCAATAACCACACTGCCCAGCTCCACCCTCTCATCTAAATATGGTCACTTCTGGAAACAAAAACCAACATGGCAGCAGCCAAACCCAGCGGGTGACATCATGGAGATAACATCCATGCTGCGGCCTGCAGGTCTCAGCTTTCAGACTTCAACAGTGTTTATTTTCCTCTCAGGGATCAGCTGCAGTCTCAGCTGATAACACACAAACAGCTGATGTCTGACACCAGCAGCTGCATGTGCTCTCGTGTCTCCGGCTCATTCCAGATGTGTTTGTCAAACAACTGTTTGTGTGTGTCCGATTGGTTGTTAAGGAAATGACATCAGCGATCAGAAACAGACCTCTGAGTTCACGCTGAGGCGCCGGAGGCTCGGATTCAGGAGCTGAACCTCTGAAATCCTCCAGAGTGAGGCTGCCACGTCGCAGCACTGCGAGTGTGTGTGTGTGTGTGTGTGCGCTGCAGAGCTCCTGCCAAGTTTCCTGGAGCAGCTCCACTGTTTTCTCCTCCTCCAGCAGCTCCGACCTCAGCAGCGACTCATCGTTGTGATTACACGCTGCACAAACCCACAGCCTGCATCCACACACAGGAATCTCTGCACAGCAGAGTGTGTCCTCTCTGTGTGTGCAATCAAACTCACACAACCCGGCTGAGTTTCATCAGACTTTTAGTTTGGACTGAAGGAGAAGTTCTGAACTCTTTGAGGATTTTGCCTGTTTCCTGTTTGTTGGCCCGTCGTTAATGTGCGCTCAGTTTGAACTCTGTAAAAATATTTTACGCCTCCTCTCTGCTGCTGCTGCAGTGCTGAAAGCTTCATGTGGAAAGTGGTGAGAGGACGTCCAGGGAGTGGGAATTTTCCGTTACATTTCCTGCATTTATTCACAGCATTCCCAAATTATAGCAAGCTGAACTTTACACAGTTTTTATGATGCTCACAGGCTGCCTGTTCTTTCATAAAATAACAAGAATCCTGATGAATTTGGTTTTTGCGTATTTAAACTATGCAACTATGTGAAAGCTCACAGGTGATCACATGGTTACAGGTAAACAAGCAGATCCACACCAACAACCACTCAGTTAGCCTGTTCATATTAGTGATACAGCACCCTGCCATAAACTACCATAAACACCACCCTGATCGTGTTTAAGGTGAGCTAACCCGTGAGGCTGACTCACACAGGTGCAGGAAGAGACGTTATGTGAAGGTCTCGGTACACTGATGTGATGAGCTGAAGGCAGCTGAACCTTTATTAGGAAAGTCAGCGATCCTCAGGACCCCCGTGATAGCCCAGGAGAGGCTAAATCCCCCGGACCCCCTCAGCCTTTAGACCTGAAGAAGCCTTTTGGGTTAGACTTCAGGGTCTTAAAGGAGACGTATCATGCTTTTAAATCCTTCCGTATCATATGTAAATCATTCACTTGTGGTCTATATAAAGTAGAACTGCAATGCTTTGGTCCCAGTTCCTCGTTATTGTAGCTCCACAGACCCCACGTTGACCCCTTTTCTCACACCTGGCTCAGATGAGCCCGTTTTGGTGCCGTCTCTTTAAATGTGAATGAGACATTTCAAGCCCCACCCCCCTCCAGGTCGCAGAGCGTTCAACTCCACCCTGTTCGGCTAATATTGTAGTTTGATAGCAGCGATACGATTAACTAGCGGCAGAGAAACTTTTTATTGACAATATGAATGAAGTAAACAAAGCCTCGACAGAGGAGTTAGCTAGCTAGTGTCAAGAACGTCACTGAATCCGAAGACAAAAATGGCAAACACAAAGGCAAATAAAGTTATTCAAAACATACAGTAGTTATCCTCAAGGAGCTAACAGCTAACACACAGCGCTAACAGAAGGCACAATGCTACTATCAAAACAATGGCCAGGACGTCACATAAACACACAAAATTTGTCTAAAATAAAGATTGTTGCCATTTTAGCGTTATTTGGAGCTTACCGCTTTGCTGTGTCTGTGGTGGTTTCTGTAGAGAGAAGAACTGACCTCTCAATCA
>VUQJ01045892.1:0-12980 GCA_015108635.1 Andinoacara biseriatus
GAGGAAAAGGGGAAAAATTTTTTTTTTTTTGTTCTTTTCATTTGCACTTTAGTCTGATGCCTTGAAATATTCATACACATCCAGGTATATTTATGTTATATGCATAGGAAGCGGTTTGCTCAGAGTGGCCAAGACATATTGAGTTCCATCAAAAAGAGAAAAACAGGTCTGGATGAATTATGCAACTGAATTGGCACAGGTGAAGAAGGATCTTCTTGGAACCACACACACCTGAGACAAACCCATACATACACCTGGGCAGGTTGCCCTGGTATTTTGACAATCAAGCAAATTTTGTGATTTATTTCTTCCTCCGTTCAAGTAGTTAGCTTCCACTGGGCCTTCCCTTGAGGCAGGTTGGTCAGGTTACTGTTGGGATGTTCCTCAATGTTGTTCAGCTCTCTCTCAAATTGCTGTAGAACAAACTCCAACAGTCTAATCGCAACACACAGCAAGCGGGCAGCTGGTGTCAGTACACAAAGTTCACAGTACACAGAGTTCACAGAGGCTGCAGAGCAGAATAAGGCAGCTATTCTTGCCAACTGCTGTCCAATATGTTGGAGCTGAAGTCTGTCCATGGGATGAGGAGTTTACTGGAGTGGAAGCTGATTGCTGCTTTTTTTATTCTAACAAACTATATGTGTTATTTTTCTTATGTCCTGTTGCACACCCTGCACACACATGATAGTGTATGCACATGCATACAAGTTCCCTGCTTAGCTATTGACACAAATACATTCCAATTTTATAGGAAACACTGCAACAACATTTTCTGAGAACTACATTTCTCTAGAAATGGACAAGTTACCAGCCAGATTTGTGTAGAAATTTAGTTCAAAATTATTATAGAACTTTCCAGACAGTCAACAAAAGTGAAGTCTAAGGTCATCGGATTTGTGACCGGAGCACATGCCTCCACCTTTCTCTGTTTGCCTTCACTGAAATATAAAAATTTCTATTCCTCTTTTAGGTTTTCGCGGTCTGATGAACTGTCTCGTCACAGGCGGTCCCATTCGGGAGTCAAGCCCTACCAGTGTCCCGTATGTGAAAAGAAGTTCGCCCGCAGTGACCATCTGTCAAAACACATCAAAGTCCACCGTTTTCCACGAAGCAACCGGACAGTCCGCTCAACAAACTGATGCTCAACTTGCTGGGATTACTGGGATCACTGAGAATTTTAGGAACACCCTCATACAGATATGATACAGATATTGCACCATCAGCAAGTCATTTCAAATAAGTGAGCTGAAGCACGACTTGCTTTGTGTTTGAGCAATCAGTGATTGTTCTAATTTACTGTAAGAAACCAACACAATTACCATCCTGTAATCAACTGAAGGTTGATGTTGGTGCTTTGGGTTTGGGTTGGGTTCCTTACATTTGTTCTATCCTTATCACCTGTCTCAGCAGAAGATAAGTTTATTCTCATTCAGTCTGGATTATGTGAGAACTTTGGTAATAGCCTTGCATGTCCATCCTACCTGGATACAGCAACTGCCTTTTACCTTCCTGAAAGCTGCTAATGTCGTGGACATTGTTAATTTTATGCAATGTTTCCGAAGTGAAACTCATTTGGATCCTCATTAGCTACTATCAGAGTAGTATTTACCTTTCCTCGGCTCCACAGAGGGTTCTCTCGAGGCTTTGTCCTGGTTTTTTGCTATCTTGCACCACTGTTAATTGACCAAGAAGGGTGGATAACTTCATTCAGCTTGTGTCTGATACACAAGAAGGGAACTGTTGTACTTATGTGTATATGAACTACTGATTGCATAACAAAGGAAGAAAAACATGATAAGCTATCAGGACTCCTGTCACCTTTTACAGGAACTTTGTAAAGAGATTGAGATATAAAGAGGAGAGTAAAGACAAGAAATGCAAAAGTGACATAACTCAGTGGTTAAGCGCACAGTGATTGTCAAAATTGGCCTTCTGATCAGTGTTATTTGTTGTTTTTAAGCTAAGTCATGTGTACCTGCTTGCTGATCATCTGTTTGTATAATTTTTTTAAGCCTTACTGTAACACAGAGTCATGGCTGGGAAATCAAGCTTCCGGTGGTTCTCATTTTAATGAGGTCTTTGACTGTTCGTAACGTGGCCGTCATTCAGCACATAGCCAGATGAACTGAACCAGAAATGAATGAATGCCTCCATCTGCTATTTTTACAGAAACAATTACTTTGCTGATGACACAAATTCTGCCTCAACTCTGCTATATGTTACTCGAAACACCCTGACAGCCTTCCACCTCACCCAGCACTTATGTTACCATGAGGTGACGTCAACTGACGCTCAACACACCATGCTGACCTACTAGCACGAGCTTCTGGGAAATCATCCCCTTTGAGGCCATGTCAAATTTTCTAATGTCCTTATTCCTCTTGAATATTATTTTTGCTACATGTATGACACCCCGCTGAAAATATGTAGGGGTGCGAATATGCCGTCCATGTATAATTCAAGTCTGTATAGTGACAACAAGCAGGGGCACACGACATTTTTCATCATTCCTTTTATTCAATTTTGAATTTTTAATGCTTGTGTGAGCACAGGTGTTTTATCGCATCCTATGAATGTATGTAAATATACAGGAGCGTACATCGCTGCATCCAGGAAACACACAGAGACTATTCTGATACCAGATCTTAAATCAGTGGTTCTGAAGATTTATAGTGTAGAACCCTAAATATGTACATAACTTAGTATTTCAGTACATATGGATATATTATATATTTTCTCTTTGTTCTATCCAAGATGCATTTACAAATAAAACTGAAAAGAATCACAGACGTTTTAAGCGAGTTGTAATTGGTGTGTTTGTTACTTTCAGGCCCGTTGAAAGAGTGAGTGGTGCTATTTCTGCAAATAGGCTTCTCCGGGGCTGCAGTCGAGAGTTTAAATATATTATGATCGTAATGCTGAAACCCGGCAGATATGTGAAAATTATTTGCCAAGTTTGCTGCCCCACAGCTAATTCAGCGAATTCAACAAAATACTTTCTAATTATACGCCTCAAGCATTATGGGAACTGTAATCTATGTTGGTTGATTACTAGGGTTGGAGGTACATTGCATTGCAGTAGAAAAGTAATTCTTTGTATGTTTTCAAGAACTGGTAATGTTTGGTGATAGAACAATATTAGTTGTTACATTTAATAGTACTGGCATTGTACACTATTGCCAAAAGTATTCACTCAAACAAAAGTCACTTTCACGGCCACAGGTGTATAAACCAAGCACCTAGGTATGCAGACTGCTTCTACAAACATTTGTGAAAGAATGGGTCGCTCTCAGGAGCTCACTGAATTCCAGCGTGGTACCGTGATAGGATGCCACCTGTGCAACAAGTCCAGTTGTGAAGTTTCCTCACTACTAAATATTCTACAGTCAGCTGTTAGTGGGATTATAACAAAGTCTGGGAATGACAGCAACTCAGTCATGAAGTGGTAGGCCCTGGAAAATCACAGAGCGGGGTCAGAGGATGTGCAGATGGCACATAGTGCGCAGAGATCACCAACTTTCTGCAGAGTCAGTCGCTACAAACCTCCAGACGTCATGTGGCCTTCAGATTAGCGCAAGAACAGTGCACAGAGAGCTTCATGGAATGGTTTTCCATGGCCGAGCAGCTGCATCCAAGCATTACATCACCAAGCTCAATGCAAAGTGCCAGATGCTTTGGTGTAAAGCACGCCACCCCTGGACTCTAGAGCAGTAGAGTTGTGTTCTCTGGAGTGACGAATCGCGCTTCTCTTGTCTGGCAAGCTGATGGATGAGTCTGGGTTTGGTGGTTGCCAGGAGAACGATACTTGTCTGACTGCATTGTGCCAAGTGTAAAGTTTGGTGGAGGGCAGATTTTGGTATTGGGCTGTTTTTCAGGAGTTGGGCTCGGCCCCTTTCGTTCCAGTGAAAGGAACTCTTAATGCTTCAGCATACCAAGACTTTTTGAACAATTTCATGCTCCCAACTTTGAAGGAACAGTTTGGGGATGGCCCCTTCCTGTTGCAACATGACTGCACGCCAGTGCACAAAGCAGGTCCATAAAGATATGGATGAGCGAGTTTGGTGTGGAAGAACTTGAGTGGCCTGCACAGAGTCCTGACCTCAACCTGATAGAACAGCTTTGGGATGAATTAGAGCAGCGACTGTGAGCCAGACCTTCTCATCCAACATCAGTGTCTGACCTCACGGTGCTTCTGGAAGAATGATCAAAAATTCTCCTAAACCTTGTGGAAAGCCTTCCCAGAAGAGTTGAAGCTGTTACAGCTGCAAAAGATGGGCCGACATCATATTAAACCCTATGGATTAAGTATGGGATGTCACTCAGGTTCATACGTGTGTGAAGGGAGACGAGTGAATACTTTTGTCACTATAGCGTTAGTAATAATATTTCACAAAACATTTTTTTTCCCACAAATATATACTTGAATTTGTTATGTTGAGCTCCAGTTTGTGCAGCAGTTAATTTGGAGTTTTATGTGCATTATTAATTCTCTATTACTTGATACACTCTATGCCACCCCCCACCCAAGTGTTTTGTGTCTCACTCACAGCTGGCTGTGCCACTCATTGAATTTGCACCCACAGATTTAGATCACACAAGTGGCGGTAAATGCTTTACGTGTCACACGAATCTGACCGCGTGCTTGTTTCAAGGGCCCAGTGATTTAACCTGAGGTTTCGTTTTTGTACACACGGGCCTGTTCACAGGCTTCAGTGTTGACTAGGTTACCAGCAACTCCTTGCAAACAAATGCCTCATTCAGCTTTCCTGTGTCGTTACAGTATTTTTCTGCAGCAGTTACTGTGCAGAGTAATCGGTGCTGGCAATGCTCCCAACTTAAATCAAAGAGGGGGGAGTACAAGTGCAGTAATATGTAGACATTTTAAATAACTGCAAAGTTTTGTAAAAAAAAAAGTGATGAAGCTGGACAAAAGTACCACTCAGTGTAAGCCCGCTGCTGGACATATCACAGGTCACTGTGCTGTCTACAAAAGCTCTTGAGGCTTGTCTGCAATCTGTCTAGTTGTACTGTAAGTGTGCAAATACATGTCATGTAGTATGTATCCACTTAGACTGCTGGGCAAGGGTTACTTGTGTAGTGACTAGTTTGCAAACCACTTCCCTCGTGCCTTGTATGATAATTCAAAGAGGAGGAAAAAAATACTTTTTTTTTTTTTTATATCCAACCTATTATTCTTATTGTCCCACTAAACACAAAAGCAGCTCTGCTTTTTTAAATAACTATGAAATTAACACACTTATCATCAGTTATTCCAGCTGATAAATACGAAATCTTTCACGTGAACCGTTGAGTAACGCAGCTGCATTTATTGTAAAGTAAGAAAAAGAGTTTGTGTGTACTGTACAGCTGCTTTATGCACATGTTTCTAAAATTTTATTTGTAGCAACTTTATCAGATGTTTCACTTGCCTTAAGTGGTATCCGAGTAACTGGCTTCCATTTAAACAAAAGGTGTAAAGCAGTTTGTTTACAGCAATTTTACCTGCATTTTGTAATTTTTTTTTATTGGAAATTCTGTCATTTTATACTACCCTCCGTGTTGACGATCACCAGTAAATGCGTAATGTATATCACACTGTTTCGAATGTTGCTGCAGTCAATATTGTTATCTATACAGTAGGTGTTGTCCATTTTCATGTTCCATAACACAGTTATTTTGTATCAAAAGCTGTTGATTTACAGAATCACAATAAAAAGAGTCTCACTAATAGTGACAACACATTTTTGTTTCTTTTATTACCTCCACCAAGGAACTTAAGCCAGTGGTTTAGTTTGTCTGTCTGTTAGTGATAACAGCAACTTAGAAGTGATAAACTTCTGGAGTTGATCTATTTCTGCATCCAGACATTTTTGGAAGAATTATTTGCCATTTTTTTCAACCTATATCACACAAAAGTCTTTCTCTAATCATAGTTTGTGCCCTTCATTCCTTTATCATTTGCCTAGCAAAATATAAATAGGTGCAGAGATTTGTTGAAACATCTGCAAACATGAATGGAAATACAGTCTATACATTTAAAATAAAGTTTGTACAAGTGTTTGGGATGCTTCCCAGATGGTATCAAAATCTGATGATACTTTTCTGTTTTCATAATTCCATCAACTTTGACAAGATCCCCAACACCACTGGCGAAAATGCAGCCCCAAACCATGACAGAGCCTCCACCGTGTTTTACAGATGTGGCTGTAGATGCTCACTGTTGGACTTCCCTCCTGACCTCCTCAGTACGTACATAAGGATTTGACTTTCAGGTACTTTTCATCTGCTGTATTTATTAGGTCTGTCACTTCTTCTTTTATCCTCCACTTGTCCCTTTTTCTCAGATTTTAGTAACAAAGTGCCTAAAGATACAGTTTAAAATTGGTGCTTTGATAGCTTGTCTGTTACATGTAGAATGTTACATGGTTGATCCCTAGTTATAGATGTCTTTTTAGTTTCAAATTACAAGTTCGCTCCTTGGAAGACCCAACAGTGAATCACACAAAGCTACTGGGAATGAGCGCAATATGCAACCTTCAAGTGCTAGAGCCCTGTGAATGGAGAAGGCAGCACTTGGCTTGAGTAATGATTTCCTATTGACTTGCAGTGAACCTTTTTTCTAAAGGAATTAGTGGGCAAAATCATACCAGCAAAAGATCCCCCCCCATAGTACAGCAGAGCCACCAGATCCCCTCAATGTTGAGGTCAGAGGTTCAGATCTTTCCTTTATCACATCTAGATACTTAAACACCACACGGAGTTAGGAAGTGAGCAAAAATATCTCTGCTGATGAAACACAATCTACAGCCAACATTTAAGCCTTCCATACTAAGCTGTATCACGCACTAACACTCAACAGCACAAACAAAATGTTATATTCATGCATCATTCAGACACACATACCCAGTGACTGGATAATTGCCTACACCCAGGTCACAGTCTCAGGACTAGGCCACACAGGAAGCACAGGGAGAGTCACACATTTATGGAAAATATTTATTCAGCATTATTAACCAGCTGGAGAAAATATCCACAATTTCAAAATTGTTTTTTTTTTTTTTTAAATGAAAACAACATTCAGAAACAGCAAAATGAACCAGTCAGTGTATTTTCACACCAATAACGAAGCAATCAATGCCTGTATTCTAAAAATAAACTGCGGAAGCATCGCCAAATAAAAATAGTCACATCCCGGTAAAAGAACACTGGATAAAGGTGTTATGTTTTTGTTGCCATATGGAAAAAAAAAGAAAAAGAACTTCTATTCAATTACAAAACTCTGATCCTGTTGCTAGAAGGGAACCACGAGTAATGGTAGTCATAACAAAATGAAAAAACTTGTATAAATGAACAATTTGAAAGGAAATATGCTCTGAGATTCAATCACAGTTCCTTCCAGTCATACACTACTGATGTCCAGCTGGAATTTGGCCATAAGACTGAGATGGTCAGAGGCGAATATGTGATTGGGAAGCCCATTCATTGACCACAAGACGTCCTCAGACAGAAGAGAAAGACAACCAATGAGTTTCAGTCCATCACTTGCAACGTTGGCACCAGCTAGGGAAAAGAAATAATAAACATTATATATTCAATTTATTTTGGGCTGTAACATCTCAAATATTCTGCTGCTTCATGTGCTGTCCTCATACCTTTGTGAGCAGAGGTGAAAACGGGTTTTGGAGAGTAGAAGATGTAGTCGACTGTATGTGCAAATTCTGAATGCAGGGTCGTCACTTCTGGATTCCCAGAACCAGGGAGAATGTGCTTATACACCGACTCCAGGTTTAACCGATGACTGACTGCGTGTCTGAAAGTGTGAAACCAAACAACTCATTATTAATACATCTCATTTATACTTACAGTGGATGTTTTATACCTTTACTTATTTAGTTTCATGTATCCATACTGCTACAGTCATGGATAATCATTAGTTTGTTTGTTTTTTGGCTCTCATTTCCCAAATTGCCATACATCTGCTATTCAAATATTTTGTTTCCAAGGAGTAGCCAATCAGAAGAACGATAAGGTGGCCTTAAAGTGGGAGGAGCTAAAACTGCTTGTTTCAGACAGTGGATGAACTGAAGCTCTGCACCGAGAGTCAATACATCATAAATAAGGGTTAATTAAATCATGCAAAGCTTCTTTAGTAGAGCTCAAAAGGAAAATATAAAGTTAGAAATTGGTACAATAATGTGTTCTTATTTTGTACATAATATACTAACTCTATGTGTGATAACTTGCTAAAAAGGTGAGAATTCTTATTAATTAAAGTCATTTTAACATTCTGTTGTTACTGTCACTAGTTGCTTCTGTGACAGGGAAACTGACCTTTTATCAGGATGATTTGCCCTTGAAGCATCTGTGCACAAAGAAAACCCAGAGAATTGACATATTGGCCATAAAATCAGGCACTGTAAATGATAAAATGTGTGTGTAGTTTCTGTATTATACGTGTACTACCTGGTGTGTGGTCAGTCACCCCCGGAATCAGTTGCAGGCCCTGAGGACGGACACACGCAGCCGGACAATAGCGCAGCTGTAGCATGAAGTCGTGGCTGTACTGACTTTTCCCTACACAAGAATAAGGACATCATCAACAGGAAAATATACCACTGAAGAATGAGACTCATTCCATGGATCAATATAAAAAAAAAACAGTACATTAAGTGACATCACCTAACCTGATTTCTGCCTGTCAAATATCTCATTGACAGTAGTGTACTGGCAGTTGTCAGTGATTCCCAGAGAGTTGGGCCACAGTGGGGTAAACAGCCTGTAACAATTGGCCTTGTATGACAGATCCTCTTGGCCCGATACCTGACAGATATGGTGAATACAGACACTGTTACAGAGGCATCTGCTGCATGCATCACGGCAAAAATCAAGAAGGGCTTAGAACAACTACAAAATAGTTCACATGGTGATAACTGTTGCACCCTAATGCTTTCTTACCATCCATGTTGGCAGGCCTTGGTAGTAGAGCTCACTGGTAGTGATGAACTGGTACAGAGGCATGTATGGGACAGAGTTAAAGTCTCCACACATTATTACGTTACAGTGTTCACCTTTAGCCTTACAGGACTTGATCATGCTGTCAATTTCAGCCAGCATTATAGCTAACTGAGCCAGCTTCACGTCCCCCCTCCTGGGGTTGAATAGCAGGTGGGTATTGGCTACACAGAGGGGCGGGCCCATCTCCTTCACTTCTGACCCCTGTTTGACCAGTGGCCGAAGCAGCAAAACAATGCCCACATTGTGCCGGTCTAACAACCTTGTCTCAGGCCTGAAGAACTCCAGATGAGTGGCAGCAACTTCAGAGAAGCAGCTGCTACGAAAGCAAGTGGCACATCCATCTGTCTTGGTTCCTGTGCGCCTCTTGTACACACAGGTGTAACCTGGAACAACAACATGAACAGAATATGTGGAACGTCAAAACATCCCCCAAGTTAACTGTTTCATTGTTTTGTCTCAATTGACCTACCCATCTGAGACAGGGCAGGATGCAGCTGATCATGGTAGTGGTTCTCCTGAACCTCTTGAAGACACAAAATCTAGACACAGAGCATTAGTGAACACCTAACACTGGACATAAAATTTTGCTGGTTTAAGTTTCAGAAACATGCATTTGACATGACTCACATCTGGTACCCATTTTTCTATTTCCTTTAAAAGCAGATTACATCGGTAATTCCAATCCAGCACCTCCAGGGGGCAGTGTGTGTACAGTTCCTGGTTGGCTTCCAGTAAGTCCTGAGCAAGGATGTTGTAGGACATCACAGTGAAATCCATTGAGGCCTTTGTGAAAGGTATCACGACAGACTCTGCTGAAGTGGTGCTCTCATCCATGTCAACCCATAATCTCGACATCACTGGGAGAAAAACATGGTTACTGAACTGTGAACGAGTGTAACAAAGCTCACTGCAGTGAAAATATTCAATAAAAAAAAAGAAAAAAGATATCCCTTATCCTCACCTTCAATGGGGGACATTGGCTCTGCAGGAGGGTAATGGCTCATAGAAGGAAAAGGCAACAGTGGGCACTCTACTGTCTGACCGGGCCCTACAGGGAAGTGCCAGCTGGTTTGTGCATTGTGCTGCTTGCTGAGCTTAAAGTGGGCCTGAGCATCAGAGAGTGGGGAGAAAAACACCAATTTGGAATTTGTGCTTTCATCATGTGGTTCAGCCACAGCAGGGACAAAGTATTCATCCCAGCACTCTGTTTCTTCAACAGCAGTTTTAGTTTTCTGTGGATGGCAGGTAGTTTCTTGTATGCTGTCCTCTGCCTGTGCCTCAGGTGCTTGCTGTGGTGTCATCTCCTCAGCTGGTGAGATTCCTACATTTCCCCCCATCTTACGGTGGGTAATCATTTCTCCATCCTCCTGTTTTGAATCTTCCAGGTTCTCCAGAGATGCTCCATGTTGCTTCCCAGTTTCTTTCTGTTTCACTTCAGATTGCGCCTCAGTCATTTTTGAGGTTCCATCACTCTCTATGTCTTTATCTGGGACAGCCAACAGCGGTTCTTCGTTCATGTCGGGGCTTGTGTTTTTTCCCTCTTCCAGACTTGGATCCCTTACCCTTTCTTTCGTTTCTCCCTTCGAACCACTAGTTGGGCTGAGCCACTGGTCCAGCTGTGCTGTCTGCGAGTTGGTGAACCTCCTGGTTTTGTCATCCCATTCAGCTTTGCCATTAACCACTGCAGGAGGGAGACCCTTTTTTGAGGCCTCTGTAAGACAACAATACAGTAAGAGAGCAGGTGTGCATGCACAATAAACAAAAAGTTACTGAACCTTTTACTTTGAGAGGTTTATCAAAATAATTAACAGGCAACCAACATAAAGAAAGATGGGCTTCCTGGACATAAACAACACAGTATAACACGTGATGACGTATTAGCGTCATAATGAGGGGTCAAGACCTCAAGAACAGGTGCAAGCTAACCCACGTTGGCACTGCATAACTTTAGCTCAACACCAACATAATATAATCTACCGTTTTCACCGATTAATAATTTAGTTTTAAATGCGTGCCAAATGGTGAAAACCGCAACACTAGTGTCACACTGAGGTTATTAAGGGGCGAAAGGAATCAAAAACCTCGTCAGCGACGCAGAAATGGCAAAGAAAGTCCCTCAGTCAGCAGCAGACTAAAGTTAAAGTTAGCACTGTTAGCTCCCTATAGCGTGTTGGCGGAAAAGCATGCGTAGGTTTGTAAAGTCCAAATTTACTCAGCCGACGACTATAAGTTCAAAAATACAAATGTGCTGTCAGATTTACCTGAGGGTCGAACATGCAGGTAACGTGATAAATAGTAGAGCGCATAGATCAGGCTGCCAATCATGTTTCTGTACAGACATTAGCGCATGCGCGCCCTGAAGTTACTGACAGTTGTGGGAGGGTAGAGGCCAAAAGGCAAACGACAGGGTTATTTTTGTGTTTGTTTTTTTTACTATGTTTTATTTTTCTTCAGTTTTTCATTTGCGATGATCTGGTCAGAAAAAAAAACAGGTAAAAAAAATTAAGATATTTTTCTTCTGTTTTACTCCAAGAATTATTTAACATGTGATACAATTCGCGCAAACAGAAAATGTTTATGGTTCAAACATACACGTGACACTTGAACTTTAAACGAGCAACAAAACAGGAAACAAATGAAGAAAACAGCCGTGTTTTTTAAGCTCTGATAATGTGCAGACTGAGGGATTGTTATTCAAGATATTTGTTTTTATAATTGCTAGTTGTCTTTTGATTCTGCTTATACATTATGGTAAAATGTTTAGGATGAGCTGGAGGTAAAGACTCTTTAATCAGCTCAATCCTGCACCCTAAAAACTATGAAGATCTAAATATTTATCAAAGGGGCTCACTAACAACCATCTGATTTCCAAATAACAGGTGAGATGACATGCTAGTAATCACATTTTTCAAATGCACTTTCTTGCGCCACGTGATTTTCATTTGTAATCTTTTTTTAAGTCGTGTCCGTAATGCACTGAAAGAGTTTATTTTTTTAATAATAAATTAGTACTATATATAAAAATGTTTATAAGTACTAGTATTATACAGTGGGTACAGAAAGTACTCAGACACCTTTAAAATTTTTACTCTTTATTTCATTGCAGCAATTTGCTAAAATCAAAAGAGTCCATTTTATTTCTCATTATTGTACACTCAGCACCCCACCCTGACAGAAAAAAAAAAACAGATCTTGTAGAAATTTTTGCAAATTCATTAAAAAAGAAAAACTGAAATATCACATGGTCATAAGTGTTCAGACCCTTTGTTCAGTATTGAGTAGAAGCATCGTTTTGTACAGCCATGAGTCTTCTTCTGGAATGATGCAAAAAGTTTTTCACACCTGGATTTGGGGATCCTCCACCATTTTTCCTTGCAGATCCTCTCCAGTTCCGTCAGGTTGGATGGTGAACATTGGTTAGGTCAGGGCTCCGGCTGGGCCAGTCAAGACTGGTCACAGAGTTGTTCTGAAGCCACTCCTTTGTTATTTTAGCTGTGAGCTCAGGGTCATTGTCCTGTTGGAAGGTGAACCTTCGGCCCAGTCTGAGGTCCTGAGCACTCTGGAAGAGGTTTTCTTCCAGGATATCTCTGTACTTGGCCGCATTCATCTTTCCTTCAATTGCAACCAGTCGTCCTGTCCCTGCAGCTGAAAAACACCCCATAGCATGATGCTGCCACCATGTTTCACTGTTGGGATTGTATTGGGCAGGTGATGAGCAGTGCCTGGTTTTCTTCACACATACCACTTAGAATTAACACCAAAAAGTTCAATCTTCGTCACATCAGACCAGAGAATCTTATTTCTCATAGTCTGGGAGTCCTTGTGTATTTTGGTAAACTCTATGCAGGCTTTCATATGTCTTGCACTGAGGAGAGGCTTCTGTCAGGCAACTCTACCATAAAGCCCCAACTGGTGGAGGGCTGCAGTGATAGTTGACTTTGTGGAACTTTCTCCCATCTCCCTAC
>VUQJ01045899.1:1420-11528 GCA_015108635.1 Andinoacara biseriatus
TTTCAAAAATTTTTTTTTTTTTTGGGGGGGGGGGTTTGGTATGCTTATACTTGAGTTACAAACTATCAGTACTTGAGTTTCAGGCTCACAATCTGTACAGATTACCACAAACTAAAAAAAACATACTAAGTTGTAAAAGGAACTCACTAAAGAATACAGTTGATGTCAAAAGCATATTTGCCTCACCAAGATAGAATTACAAACCCACCAGGGCTAGTATTTAGTAACCAAGCAAGAAGGTTAAAGGTCATGTAGGTTACCAGGAACTCAGTAAACACAACAGCAAATCACTAGAGAACTGTTTTGTCCTTGTTTTTTTTTTTCCTCCTTACTTTCTTGCATGTATTCAAGAAAGCCAGTTACCATAATTTAGGTAGAAAGTGTGAGCAAACTTAAGTTCCCAAATAACTTTATAATGAAGAATATAAACCCTCCTCATGTGCAAATGTACCTGGATTTATAAGTAACTTTTTAAGAAAGTATGTGCGACAAAATGCAGTGCACAGGAAAAGTCACAACTTATGTTATCTTATGTAAAATAAAACAATTCAATGTCTGACTGAAAGTTACAGCAAACAGTGTCTTTTATTCGTAAAATAGCAAAATAGCAAATCACTACATGTTACTTGATATGACCGAACACAGAAAGAGCTGGGCTGACTGTTTAAAGACTGAATTTTCAGGTTCAATTTATGAACCAGGGAGCTCAACCCCATATGATCAAAGTACTCAATATTGTTTTTAGAGATTCTGGTAAATTGCCCCAGAGGCATAGTTACATAGTTAGTTACATAGCAGTCTTGGCAGATCTCACTGAGGTTTTTTGTTGTTTTTTTTAAGCTCTGGTTCTTCCTGGGAATGGCCAGGGAAAATCCCTTTGCACTAAGATATGCAAAAGAGCTGCCATGACTCATTTGCAGCTAGTTCATAGGCTTAAAAGTTAACTTTACTAAACAGTAGCAGGCAGTGGCCTTCTCCTGTGCTTACTGTGTTCATATCTTTATTAAGTGTGCAAAATTAATGTTAGGAGTAACATGTTAAATATGAACAGATGTGAAACCATGAAAACAGTGCAAAGATACATGAACTGAACGGTTGTATTTCACCTCCAAAAAGAGCACTGACAATATTTCATCATACATGGTCTTCTTGTTCTGTGTAAGGACAGTTGGAAAAATGTTAATGCAGTTACTTTTTATTCTTAAATTTCCTCCTCAACCCTGATCCAGACCCCGACCCAACCCAAATTCCAACCTAAACCCCTTTTCTTCAGTCGCCATCTTGTGGCCTGGCTCCAGCATTGCCCTCTTGGGACCAATATACCATCGCAAAGTCATTTGTGTCAAATATCATATCCAAATATGAAAACGTGCCCATTCAGCCACATTTTTTATCGGCAAAATAGCCAAAATATGACGTTTCACCTTCTTATTGTTTAGATTAAGGTTATAATAGTTTGGGATTTTACATTATAGTTTAGTTTTATTACCTTTTTTATCTAATTCAGTTAGTTTTAATTAGGGTTTAGAGCAGTTCTTATTTTTGGTTTAAGGCTTAGTATTAGTTTAGTTTTTCATACTTTATTTGACAGGTGCGAGATCCAAGGTACCAGAGTAACTATTATGTAATAAGACCTCAACAAATGATACCATTGAAAAAATCCAATATATTATGTGTAAAATATTAATAAAGATATTTATGTCCAGAATAAATTAGGAATAAATTCTACTGTTTGTGTTAATTACCTTGTTATCGTGTCCCAGTATTTTACCTGTGGTGCCGACCGGCAGAAACAAAAACGCTGTAAATCTTTTCCCTCCTGGGTTGTTGCTCTTTGTGGTCAAATTTTAGCTTTTTTTTCTTGTTTTTCAGCTGTATGTAGGTTTTTTGTTGTTTTTTTTTTCACTTTGTTCAGTCCTTCACGTCCATTCCGATAGTTTCAGCAATCTCCCTCCAGGAATTTTCTCCATCCAGGATTTTGTGATTCCTTATGTTGATGCTTTCAAAATTAATCCTGATTGTTATTCTCTTACTGATAAATTCATAAACTGTGGCGAAATCTACCGGAGGATTGGCAGTGCTGAACAGGCCACTCACTATCATTTCTGGCTGCATGGATCTGACGAGTAGTTACATTTATCGAGAGGTGCACGTCAGGTTATGTTGTAGGTTATCTAATTGAATGAGACTCCCATTGAATGAGAGCCAGCTCCCCAATTTCACGTTAACTCTGCTCACAAACCTGAGGACAGGGGCAGTATTGATGGGAACGCCATGTAGCCAGTAACACAATGGGGACGTGGGGACAGCATTATGTTAAAGGGGGAACTACATGTTCCACTGTGCGTGGCCGGAGTCCAGACTGCAAGATGGCGGGAGACAGCGGTGCAAAAACATGTGAATAAGAGTGATACAGAACTGTCCATCCCTTGGTGCAGTTGTATCATACAGGCAATCATCATACAGAGGCAAGCTAGGTCTGCTACCACCGCCCTCCCCAAATCTGCAACTATTACCTGTCCTGCTGCAACACAAAGCCAAATAAGTCAGCTTCAGGTGGGCAAATGGCTGTGTGCTATTAAAAGTTTATTTAAAATGTTAAAAGTAAGAATGTTGTTTAAACAGGACAAATGCACAAAATAAAGCGGTTATAACGTTTATCTTAAAAAGACTGAAGGCAAAGGGGTTTCTCAGCACACAAACCATTCGTTTTTGCTTACTGAGGCTAAAATGCTAATGCAAATGATAAGAAGTAAAGAGCCCACTGGGAGCCCACTGAGAGCCGAAAGAGACGGTTCTTCTTTGGGAGCCGAGGCTAAAGAGCCGGCTCGCTGAGAAGAGCTGGACTTCCCATCACTAAATCAGAGTGGTTTCTGAAGCCACCTTGTGGACACTTCTCAGGTGGACTGTGAGGTTGGTAGGTTTTCCTCTTGAGAAATGCACATTTTGCCATCACCCACAACAAGACACTTGTTTCTATCTGTCTCTCTATTGTACTCGAAGAAATCTGAGAAATATCCCCTTTAACACCATCTCCATGAATAAAACTCACTAATATAGCACTCTCAAAAATAAAAGACTAAATACCTAACATGTGTTATATGTGTTGGGTACAAAGATAATGCAACAAAACTACCTCAACGGGTCATTTCTGACCCACTTGTGCATCTAATGGTTAAAAGACCACAGCCTCCTCAGAGGACCTGCTCTTTCTGTACAGGTGAGCCATGTTGTATGACCAGTCCAGCTTGATGTCCAGCCACAGCAAGTCTACAGCCTCTACATCAACTCCCTCCATTAGAACTTGGTCTGGAGTTCCTAAAGTCAATGACCAGCTCCTTGGTTTTTGAGGTGTTGAGCTGCAGGTGGCTCCTGTGACTCCAGACAGCAAAGTCATCCCTGATACACCCACAATGGCTGTGCCATCAGCAAACTTCTGGATGTCACACAGCTAGAGTTGTAGCAGAAGTCTGCAGTGTACAGAGTGAAGAGAAAAGGGGCCAGAAGATGCGTTGAAGTGGTTCACCCAGTTTAGCGGTGCAGGTCTTTGGCAGTCAGGGGCACACAGTGTGTCGTCCCCTCTGTCCTCACAGTGTGGGCTCAGCGGAACATCCCAGTCTGTATTGATGTAACAATCGCTGAGGGCATCTTCCGTTTCAGGGGCCCACCAGGATGCTATGTTTGGGTGTGGTGGGGTCCTGGGGGCTGTGGGGGTCTTGGGGCTGCGTTCTTGCCCGGACTTCTGGGGTGTTGGAGTTTTGGGCATTGTGGGGGTTGTGGGGCCCCGTTCGGCCCGGACTTTTGGGGTGGGCCTGGCTAAAAGCTCCTTTAATTTCTCAATGCATGTATCTATTGTGACTCCTGTGAAGCAGTCCCTCAATATTTAACTGCACAAAGCCTGAATGTAAAACAAGAACAAATTGTATTGAAACTAACTAAACAACTGTTTATCTTTTTCTATATCTTAGATTGATTCGGGTTTTGGAAAAATTCTCAGACCCTTTCATTCCTAATCAGATCAAAATTACTTTCAGATTATTTGTTTCCAGAAGAACTGCAAAGAACATATCAAAGTCTAAACTCTCAAGAAATTCAATAATGCTGATGAATGAACAAATTGACTTTGTATCAGGACAATTAGAACTTTGTAATATGTCAAATGACATTGGTAATGAACTCGTTGGAGATGTAACAGCTGTTTCACAGAGTCTTAAAGACTGTGCTGCTACATTTGTAGCCCTAATGTGTTCCTCACCCAATGCAACTCTCAGTGATGTGCAGAGGAACATCACATGTGCGCAGAATATTGTAGACAAGATTGTTCAAGAGAGAATGCTTACCTTCATAGATACCCATGACATTCCTCATGATGATGCTTTCACAGCTTTGATTCAGGATTTGGAAAGTGGGAGGAAAATATACTGCCTCGAAGAATGGACAAGTGACACAAGTGCTGATCTCAGACACATTTCAATATATTTCTGTTCTTGAAACTGGACTAGGTGTGTTTTTAAAGCAGTTGATAATAAATGGTGAATGGATTAGTTCTTATATACATTATATACATTCACATTCACCCATTCATACAAGCACTTCCATGTGTAACTAAGCTAAGTGCTTTCATTGTCTAACATTCACACACATTCACACGCCAACGCTTGCGTCGGAGAGCAACCTGGGGTTCAGTATCTTGCCCAAGGATACTTTGGGATGCATCCCAGAGCAGCCAGGAATCAAACCGCCAACCTTTTAAGCACAATCCATGTCACACACAGTCAGTGTGTTTGGTCGTCCCTCTTAACTATGATACAAGCGCCTGTTTGGTGAAATGGTTCACATCCTTTCACAATGTGAGAAAGTGGAGAAGTGCTGTATTAATTTTTGTTTTGATTATGAAAATTTCTATGCTTGTGTGGTAGCTGGAAGTGATTTATTTGAAATGTTTAACATAAATTACCTTGCAGATGCCAGACTAATACACCTGTTGTGTTTTAAGGGAGACAGATTTTACTTAAATCCCAAAATACAATATTTGGTCACTATTAAAAAACTGATTAACTATCAAAATAGAAATGTATTCTTAATGGAAGCTTGGTTCACACCAATGAGGCACCTGTGGACAGATTTTCTGCCCCCTGCTGTACAGTTACCAAACAGCCCGCAGCAATGGGCTTTTGTTCTTGTGTATCTTCTCCTGCAACTTTACCTGTACCTAGATATATGGCACCACGCAATGGTGATTTTTCTTCCTTTATGGAAAGTGTGCCACTTTCCCTTAAGTATTCATTCCAGCACCAAACAATATCCCCGCTGTAGTCAGCAGCACTATCCTCTAGTATGCTTAGGATCCTGGTTCCCCCTCCTGACGATTTGCCAGAATTAAACAGAAATAATTCCTGCTCCACTGCCTAACTCTACTCCTCTCACATCCAGTTTTTTTGCTTCAGTCACACTCTGCTTGGTGCACCAGTCCCTGTCAGCTACCTCATTAGTCCCACAAGATAAGCAGGCTCAATAAGAACATTTTAAAGTTAAAAGTACCCTGTAACTTCAGGTGCTCAGTGTGTCTCATTCACTTTTAAAACCCCTCATTAGACTCCAGTCCTGCATATATTTTAGCATTGTGTAAAGCTCAAATGTATTGTTTGCATCTTGCGATAAATATTTATGTGTTCTGTGTTATTGTGTGCTTTGTCTTTCCTTTTGCTGTTGTGCACATGGATGAGATGTTTTGCGTCTCGTGGTCTTGCAGTGCATTCCGTTTCATTCGTAAAAGCTTTGAAAGGCATATAGTCTTCACTTTAGATGAGGTAACACAAAACAGTGTAGTGTAACAGAATGATGATGTCTTCAAATATTTGTGAGTCCGGGCCGGCTGTCCTCTCCGGCCGCGCTCCTTCCTGTTATTGTTTTCAGTGGAGGCGCACCTGTGAGTTGATTTCAGGGTGGTGTGTATAAATTCATCTGGTTTTGTATCTATTGCCTTTCCTGGTGCGAGGTGTTCAGCAGCAACTCGGTCAATCTATCGAAATGTATTTTTAGTGTGTGTGTGTCTGTGTGTAGGCATCCCGGGTTTTAATGGAAAAGATTTGAGTCATTTTATGGTCTGAAGGTCATGCACCTGGTTTTGTGCCCGGTCCTCCGTGTTTGTAGGGTCAAGCTTTGTGAATTATAAACTAATTGTGTTTTGATGTCTTTTAGCACTGGAAGTGTGGTGTGAGGTGTGGCCTCCTCCTCTTATTTTCCACATTTTCTTTATTATACAGCACTCGAGGTGTGCATGTATCCCTTTTCTTTCTCCTGTCTTTGACAGGGCCTCCGGCTACTGGCAAGTTCATCCCAGCCTCTTGTGTTTTTTATTAATACTAAATTGGACAGTAAACCCTGATACAGTCAATTTTTAGTGTTTTGGGTTAACTTTTTAACTGTATTTCTTTTGAATAAAGTATTTTAAAATAATGAGTGTATTTAACCTCTGTTATGTTTAGCACAAATCATATGCATCTTATTCTATATTTCCAATGGGTGAAATTCCCCTAGGTGGCAATGTTGTTATTGGTTAAAATAACTCCAGACGTTGTCATATGTCCATCCTCTTCAATCATGCACATACCCATTCTGTTCCCTAGTGCCAGATGGCTGCCAGGGAGTCACTGACTGGTTTTAGGCCTGCATTTTTTTCAGCAATCGTTTCCCCAGCAAATACCATCATCTAGCAGCCACTCACAGCTGCTCAGGGAATGCTCATTTTTCCCCTCGCGACCAGTGGTTACCAGATGGTCGTGCACCAGTCATTGGGCCTGTTTAACAGGAGCCTTTTTCACTTAAACAAAGGAGTGTGTCCTGCTGTGACCTTCTAAGGGTGCAACTGCTGAAACTGGACATCTCATTGTTGACATAATTGTCACACATCCAAATTAGTGGCTAAGTTAACATCATATGGTTAATGGGCATTTCTCCAAAAATCTAAGATCTGTTTGTCAAACTTCACTTGATTCCAACTATGAACATCTAATTTTCCTCCCTCAGATTTTTCCCTTGTTGCTGGATATCAAATTGTTCCCTTGTAAGTGTGGGCAAGATACTGAACCCCGAGTTGCTCTCCGACGCAAGCGTTGGAGTGTGAATGCGTGTGAATGTTAGACATTAAGCACTTAGCTTACTTACATATGGAAGTGCTTGTATGAGTGTGTGTGAATGTAAATGTGCTGTATAAGCGCTTTGAGTGCTCAGACAGAGTAGAAAAGCGCTATATAAGAGCTAGTCCATTTACAATGGCTTCTCCATATGAAGTCTGTTTCCTTCCTGCATTGTTGCACATTTGAAAGTTGCACTGCAGAGTGGACCCTTGGTTTTTCTTTAAAACAGTTTTTATGAATGGGGAAGCTATCTACAGAGGCCACAACCATCTTCTGTTGAAGACTGTAGCTGTGCTTTTTAATGAAAGGTGGACATTTTAACATGGTAGTATTTGGGGCTTGATTGTCTAGAGGAACTGCAGTTTTTGGCATTCCTGCTTTGGCTTCATTTTTCAGCTCCAAAGGTTGCCCCTTAGGTCAGGATAATGAAGCAGGACATTTGCAGAAAATGAAATTCAAGTTGAAGGATTGTTGTTGTGATGCAGTGTTGGAGATCCAGCAATTGTTTCAGAAAGGGAAGTGATCTAAAAGTAGGACAACACTGAATATGATAGTGGCCAAATTTGACAGAATGTTATATTTCCAACTCCTGATCATGCTTTGGAAAGTTGAAAATCTCGTTCAGTTTAGTTTCTCATGGGAGGAAATATAAAAGTCCTACAGGGGGCAGCAGAACACAAACATACAGAAGAGCTGCTGTTCTCAATTTCATCCATGGAAATGCTAAAGGAAGACTTGTGCATCTTGTTAAAGGTTAATTTTTAATTTAAACATTTTGAAACAGTAAATGAGTGTTTCTATCCTTCACTCACTGGCCACATTATTAGGTATTGGTTGTAATAGGCTGGACTCCCTTTTGCCTTCAAAACACTCTAAATTTTCCACAGCACAGATTTCACAAGATCCTGGAAACATTCAGTATTTTTGCTCCATACAATATAACAACATGCAGTTGCTGCAGATTAGACAGATTCACATCCATCGTCCATTCCCGCATGTCCTAAAGGGGCTCTATTGGATTGAGATCTCATAACTGAGTACAGCAAACTCAGAGTCATATTCAAGGAACCAGTTGGAGAAGGTCTGAGCTCTGTGACATGGTGCGTTATCCTGCTGGAAGCAACATCAGCAATGTGGATACTGTGGTCCTAACTGGATAGTCGGCAGAAATATTCATGCTGTGGTGTTTGATTGTGTTAGCAAAATATGCCCCACACCATTACACCACCAGCAGCCCCCTGAGCACTTAATACAAGGAATGGTGGAGCCATGCTTTTCTGCTTATGCCAAATTCTGACCCTGCCATCCAGATATTGCAGCAGAAATCAAGACTCATCAGGCCTGGCAACATTTTCCCAATCCGTTTTCCAGTTTTGGTGAGCCTGTACGAATTGCAGCTTTAGTTTCCTGTTAGCTAACAGGACCCTGTGCTGTAGCTCATGTGCTTCAAGGGACAGTGTGTTTGCTCTTCAGTATATCTTAAGGAGTGGTTATGAGTTATGAGCTCGTTCTCCTCTGACATGAAGAGTGTTTCTCCCAGAGAACTTCTGCTCACTGGATACTTTCTCTTGTTGAACATTCCCAGTAAACCCTCGAGATGTCTGTGTGGACATTTTGGTCATTTGTTTTTCGTTACTGCAAAACGGGGCAGTTTTTCAGAACAACAAAGCTTCTCTTTGGCTTTTGACTCCTCTACCTGCAGATGTGGAAACGTGCTGCATTGTTTAGGTGTGTGTGTGTGTGTGTGTGTGTGTGTGTTAATATTTCACAGATGGAATTACTCAGGCAGGTAATTTAAATATGGAATACAAACACAGTTGGATTGCCAGGTTATTTGAGTAACTGTCACAACATGCATTAGGAGGTGTTGCGTCACATTTGCTGGGCTTCTTTCGGCGGTGCAACAACCATCGTTGCCGGTAGATGTCGCCCAAGTGTATTGAATGAAACTTAAAGTAGTTTTTGGTTCAAAAAGGTTCAGAGCTTCAAAAAGCCTCGTTTTCCCATCACTGAGCGTTAGTGAGGACAGTTTACAGTAAACTCTGTGTTGATGAGGGAAAAACAGTTCTGGCTGTTTTATTTTCCATTTAACATCAAAACTAAAGGCGTTTTGAGCCGTATTGTGATGTTACTCTCAGCTGTTACTTTTTGTTTTTAAGTGAGACACTTTTACACAGTGTAACTGTTGCAGGGTCTTTACCTACAATATAAAGTTTGTTGCGATTTGGTGCTGGTTAAATAAAATTTAACTGAAATTGCAGAATAAAAGTTTGCTACAAAATATATAATTTGATTTATAATGTCTGCTGTCATAATTTCCACAAATTGAATCTTCATCAGATGAAGCTGAATCCTAATTTTACATTTGATTTATAAAATCTAATTACTGAGCTGAAGCCCGACGGACAAACTGCAGGAGACAGAAAGTGAAGATAAAAATGCTCAGGCTGAGTTTACTGACCGACCTGTGTGTCAGACAGCAGCTGACCTCAGGTCAGTTTTTGCTGCAGTTTATGACAGTTCAGTTTTTGACCATTTAACGGCTCTCTGACTGAGTCACTGTTAAAGGTCAGAGGTCAGTCACAGTTTCATGTTATCAGAAACGTCTCAGCTTTATAGGTTTGAAATATTTCAGTACAATTTGGAAGGATGAGACATTTTAATTAAAGAAAGAAGATCGTGTCAAGAAAATTAATCCATTATGAACGGATCCAGACTGGATGAGCTGGAAAACAACCGGAGCTGGTAAAACGGCCATAACAAGGAACTGGTACCAGGTAACTGCTCCCTCAATACAACAACGGTTGAATATTGTTAAGGCAATTTATGAGACTGATCGAATGACTTTTATTCTCAGACTGCAAGAACATTTCTTTATAAATAAGTGGGAAAAATGGAGATTATAAGATACCCAAGAAGAAGAAGAAACATAAGGAAATCTAACACAATTATTAAATGACTTCTCACTT
>VUQJ01045900.1:0-11040 GCA_015108635.1 Andinoacara biseriatus
CAATACTCTTCCCTGTTAGGCCATTTTTGTGCAGTGCAATGATGACTGCACGTGTTTCTTTAGAGATAACCATGGTTCACAGAAGAGCAACAATGATGCCAAGCACCAGCCTCTTTTTAAAGTGTCCAGTGGTGTCATTCTTACTTAATCATGACAGATTGATCTCCAGCCCTGTCCTCATCAACACTCACACCTGTGTTAATGGAGCAATCACTGAGACGATGTTAGCTGGTCCTTTTAAGGCAGGGCTGCAATGAAGTTGAAATGTGTTTTGGGGGATAAAGTTCATTTTCTAGACGAATATTGACTTTGCAATTAATTGCTGTTAAGATGATCACTCTTTATAACATTCTGGGGTATATGCAAATTGCCATTATAAAAACTGAAGCAGTGGACTTTGTAAATATTAACATTTGCATCATTCTCAAAACTTTTGGCCATGACTGTACATCCTGACCAGGTTGCCAGACTGCCACAGGGCCAACACACTCACATCATTCATTAACCTAACCCCAGTAAGCGCATGTCTTTGAAGTGTGGGAGGAAACCAAAACGCAGATGTGGGGAGAACATGCAAACTCCACACAGTGGGAGAGAGGCCGGGACAAGGTGGAATCAAACTCAGGCCTTCCACATGGTATTCAAGCTGTGAGGTAGTAGTGCTAACCACAACACCACCGTGCTGCCTACCTTTTCTGACGTTCACAAGCAAACAAACAGATCTGACCAATCAGAGCACTGCATTTAGCAACAACTCAACTGCATTGAGCTCATATCTCAAAACATGCACCAATACATTGAATGTACAGTGATGTGGGAACAGTAAAATCACACTATTTTACTTCAGACACACAGCTACAGTACACGCTGCTCCGGATCAGTCAGCTGAAATTATTCTCTGTCTCCTTACGTGTGGTCACAACTCTGCCAAAAAGGGCTTAAACTGCCCACTGATATCATTAAATATGCGCGAAAGCAGCAGCAAAGCAGCTTCAACTCTGATATCAAACCATGAAGCCCTCCCTGCTGCTGCTTTCTCATGTGTTGGATATACCCAGAATCTGTTTCTTCTCTTCTTTAGAAACATCACAACCTCATTACATCATGGCTTTATGTCGACTTTTTTTTTCACAGTGCGTTTTATGAGGATGATTTATTCGCGAAAACACAGCATGTCTGGTATGTATGTAGGTTACGCAACAAGTTTAAATCTGAAAGATTCGGAAATTAGTGCCGTTTTTACGCAACGCATCCGGTGTGAACCGACTAGTACACCTGGTACCGACTAGTGACAATATCAACGATTAGTCATCTAGTCGACTAGTAGCACACATCCCTACTGCGGATAAATAATCAAACATTTTATTTTTAAACGCTTTTCATGACACTCAAGGACGCTTTACAAACATAGGTCAGCACCTTTTACAGCAACATTTAAGCTATTCTGACCCCCCAAAATGGTCAAATGAAAAATGGACTTTGAAAACATGTGGAAGGCCAAGGACCTGTTCGCTGAGATTGGAGGTAAACCCATGTGTCTCTTTTCCCTGCCTGTGATGAGAAAAGAGTGGATTGGTGGGACGGATGCAGGTGAAGATGCAGAGGGAGACCTGCATAGGTGAGCTGACAGTGCATCACTGCATCACACTTAAGGAATGCTGCGCAGCAAAGTCCTGAAGACAGAATGTGTCATAAACACCGTAACACATACAGTGAACTTTATAAGAGGCAAAGGTTTAAATGACCAGCAGCTTCAGTCTTTTCTGGAGGAAATAGCTTCTAAATTTGGTGCCTTATCACACAGGTGCCATGAGCTGCCTGAGGAAATTTGTCAGTTCATGGAAAGTACCTTTACCCTTTTGTATTACTGCAGGATGTTTGTTATGCCATACATTTCTGGATGTTTACATCAGTAATACAGGGCCTGTGCAAGATGTATATCTTCATTGCTGATTGCCAGTGTACAGCCCTTTATCCACCCAGCCAGCTTCTTTAGTAGATGTACAATACTCATGCTTGCACCACCCTTCTCCATAATGACCACATGTTGTCAGCCTGTGGCAAGTAAAACCATTATCCCTTTCCTATTACCTTCCTGCAGACACAAGAGGTCAAACGTCTGTATGTCATCGAATGTTATAGGAACCTGCTGCAAACTCCCAATATCCAAGTGGCAAGTGATGAAATTCTGGATGAAGAGGGGAGGAGAAGGTAGGCCTAGGTGAAGATGAAAGAGAGTATGAGCTGGACAAAGATGTAGACGATCACAGGAAACACTCAATTGAGAGTCTTATTGTTCCTGCAGAGCTGCCTGCAAATCTGACTCACTATATTTCAGAATCAGTATCAGAATCAAACTTTATTGGCCAGGTATGCTACGCATACAAGGAATTTGGTTTTGGTTTCAGGAGCTCACAGTGCACAGTATCAAAAAAAAGTAAAATAAATAAACAAACTAAAACCAAAGACACACACACACAGTCATACCGTATATTGTGCAAAGTACGAATTTAAGGTTAAAATGCTGCAACAGTGCAACAACAGTTAAAAAGTGTCTAACGGCACAGAGGGGTCTATGAGGTAAACAGTCAGATCCAGTGGAGTAATATGGCAGGAGAAGTAAATTTTGTAGAACAAACACTGGTTTGAGCAGCGGATTTCAAACGGTGAAGTTGGACTTAATACTATATAAGAGTATCTGTAGAAGTGCAGCTTGAACTGAAATATTGTTTGTGAAATAATTTAACTGTTCAAGAGAATGATGGCTTGTGGGAAGAAGCTCCTTTGTAGCCTGGATGTCCTGATCCTCATCTGGCTGAAACGCCGGCCTGGGGGGAGGCGCTGGAACAGATAATGTCCAGGGTGAGACGGGTCAGTGGAGATCTTCTCTGCACGCTTCCTCGTTCTAGAGGTGTGCAGATCCAGCAGTGAAGGCAACGTAACCCTAATTGTCCTCTCTGCAGACCTGATAATGCGCTGCAGTCTATGGAGTTCATGCTTAGTAGCAGAGCTGCCCCACACTGTGATGAATGTGGTGATGACAGACTCTATCATTGTATGATGTAGAATCGCACCATCAGCTCCTGGGGTAAGTTGAAGCCAGTACACTGATAGGCTTCATTTGGATTTTGGACTTTGGAGCTGGAGAAGCTGCCTTCACATTTCTGGGGTAAATATTAAAACATATTTTTGTATTAAAATAATCAAAAGACTTAACTCAAAATCATTTTATTTCGAAATCAAATCAATTTTATTTATACAGCGCTAATTCACAACAAACAGTCGCCTCAAGGCACTTTGTATTGTAAGATAAAGACCCAACAATACTGTAGAGAAAAACCAACAGTCGAAACGACCCCCTATGAGCAAGCACTTGGCGACGGTGGGAAGGAAAAACTCCCTTTTAACAGGAAGAAACCTCCAGCAGAACCAGGCTCAGGGAGGGGCAGCCATCTGCCGCGACTGGTTTGGGGCTAAGGGGAGAGAGAGAGGACAAAAAACATGCTGTGGAAGAGACACAGAGCATGATTAGACACAGAGTGAAGTGTGAACAGAGTAAAAATGGTGAGTAAAAAGAAACAGTGCATCATCAGTGTCTGAGTGCACAAATATCCTGCTGGAAGAATGGTCAAAAAATTTCCATAAACATGCTCTCAAACCTCTTGAAAAGTGTTTTTATTCATGTATTTATTTTTTTAATAGCTACAAAGGGTGGGGCAATATCACATTAGACCCTATGGATTAAGAATGGGATTTCATTTTACTTTATAACTTTATGTGTGAGAAGGTAGATGAGCAAATGCTTTTGGCAATATATTGCTTCTCCTTACCTACAAACCACTGTTAACAGTCTTCCACAAGTTTTTGTGAGCTACTGTTTTACCTTTTTCCTCCCTCAAATCCATTTTCTTCCCATATGATAAGAGTTTCCCTAAGTGCCTGTATGCAGCAGAGCCCATCCATTATTATTGTGGCTCTTTTTATCTTCCATTTTTCCAACTCCAGCAGTCCTTCCAAGACTGCTGTCACTTCTCCCTCCTGCGCACTACTTTCCTTTCCCGTATGCCAGAAATACTCCTCATCTCCTTGCTAGAGAATAAATCTCCAGTAGGCAATGTTGTCTTTTCCTTTTATCAAGTTGTCTGTATACAAAATCTATTCACTTGGGTGATCTTTAATATCATCTTGCTACTGTGGTTTCCTACTGGCTGGTTGTGCTGGGCAAATCTTGACGTCAGGGTCCAGTAAGATGTCCTCCCATCTCCCCACCTCACTTTCATTGCTTTGGTGTTCTTATTATAGCTTTCTTTGGGTAGCAATGGACTTTGCTTTAAGTGATGACCTGGCTAACACAGCAACTTTTTACTCTTCAAATGGCTACCTCTTCTCTACTTAGGATAACGTATAGCTCAACAAAGTTATCATGCCATCATCTTCATGTACGTCTGACAGTCCAAGGTCCACAAATACCTGAAATTCCAGGTACTTCACCAGGAAATGTCCAGACTGGCATTCTTTTGAGGTTGAGCTTCAGTCCTGCAGCTGTAAGTTGCTCCACTACTATCTGCAGTTTCCAGTCAGTCTTGACAATTCTGCAGCCTGTCTATGCCTCCTGCATGCTGTGGGTTTACAAGCAGCCAGACAATACCTGTTTCATTTGTCATAGACTACATTTTTAGAGGGAATCACTAGAGCAGTCACTAGCCTCTCTGTACATGCCTCCAACAATGGATTTGCCCACCATCATATCCATTGTTGAGTACCCTTTTTTGTCTTCACTTCTGTGGGACTTGCTATCACCACCACTACCGCACCTTTGAGGTTTCCCTTGGAACAATAGATGCAGCCATCCCCTGTTGCAATACTTGTACTCATTCATTACATGTGTTATAAAACATACAATTGCATTTTAACTTGATTATCAATAGCACACACTCACACATACACACATTTCTGCAACTGTTACAACACAAAGGCTGCAGCAAAGGGGACATGTCAGGGTGAGATTTCATCATTCCCACACTCTGTGATTGGGTATCAATAATAAAAACAATAATAGTACAGAATGCTGAATACCAGAGCAGCTGACCCGAAAGATAAGATCGTGGCTAAGATTTAAACCTGGACCCCTTTAAGCCGACTATCAAGACTACTTGAAATACCCTCTGAAAGTCTACTAGAAGATGCGACTGCAGCAGTAGGGAAAATCCCTACTCTGACCACTTTGACCACTGAAAACAATCTGTTGGAACACTGCATTTCCAATTTGAGAACTGCATCAAAAGTAGTCAGAATGACTTTTCTGCTGTGAAAATTGCACCAAGTAACTTGAGAAAAACTGTAAAATAATGAATAGAAATAAGCTGGTTTTGGCATACATTTGCTTTAAAATAATCTAAATCTTTTTAGATGTACTATAATAAATCTAAAGTGGAAGAAAATTAAAAAGCAAACTCAAGAATGAAAACATCACTGATAGTATAGCTGACAAATTTCTCCATGTTTTGATCTGACTGAGCTAAACTTGGTTATGTTTTAGCTACAGCAGAACCTAATTGCTGCCCTTTTGACCCAGTTAAGGTAGTCTGCATAAAATACTTTTTGCTACAGTATGTCATGACTTTCTTTTAGAAACAACAATTTGTAAATCTTTAGTTATTTTTATTTTAAAAGTGTATAGGTCCGGGATAATTTGAAGAAAATGAAAAGTTATGCAATTCTCAAGCTATTTCCCTTTCAATGACAGAGAACTGACATTTTCAAAACCTGCCTCTCTTCACTGAAGCTGGGATTTTCCTTTCTGCAGTTATGGCCAGACAGGAAGCATTTGTCTGAAATTATCTCATCATGCTGTTAGACTGACTGTCCCTTAAACAAAAGCAGAAAACTATAGGGCTGAATCTGTGACATGAGCTGAAACTAAATGAGACAGGCCAGACATGAAGACAGGCACTGCATTCTGACACTTGTGTTGTTTCACCATGATTCATCTGCAATATTTTCAAGTTAGTCAAATATTTTAAACTCCAGTTTTACCTAGAAATCATCTAGAAAAAAATTATGCTTCTGAAACTGTTATCTTTGGTATTTTTTGCAGATTCAGCTAAAGAAATTGCAAGTCATTATGTGTCCTTGTGACAGGTTGCCTCTGAAAATGGTCAGGTACAAGGAGTAGCCTCCAAAAAGCCTGGGCAACTATTGCTTAATAGTTAAGTAAGGGGTGGCTCAAGCCATTTGCATAGTATTGTAGAAGCTATGAGAATGTTTGCCATGTAGCATTAGCTTATGGTAAATGGACTAGTTCTTATATAGTGCTTTTCTACTCTGACTGAGCACTCAAAGCGCTTATACAACACGTTTACATTTACCTCATTCACACCCATTCATACAAGCACTGTGTAATTAAGCTAAGTGCTTTATTAGCTAACATTCACACACATTCATACTCCAACGCTTGCATCGGAGAGCAACTTGGGGTTAAGTATCTTGCCCAAGGATAGAACATGCAGCCTGGAGTAGCCAGGAATCGAACAACCGACCTTCCGGTGACCTGCTCTACCTCCTGAGCTACAGCCACCCCAAAATAAAGGGAGCCAACTTTCTAATAACATGGACAGTCAAGACTACCATATATTTTATCTTCTACCCACTCACATCTCTGTGGGTATTTTTGGTAAAACCAAGAACCTGCAAACTCTGCACATACAATAAAGGCCCTAACCAACCAGGAGGTTTGAACCTTCTTTCTTTGAGTGGTGACCTGTCCAGGGTGTGCCCTGCCTCTTGCTCTATGACAGCTGGACTAAGACCCTGACCTGGATAATCAGAAGAGAAAGGAATGAATCACATTTTTTTAATCAGTTGACCACTTTAAATATATTAATCCTCATTTGGGGCTTTGTTGAGTATTTTGCATGCAAAGATGGTATACAGTACCAGTCAAATGTTTGGACACTTTTGACTGGTACTGCAAACAGTATGCGAAAGTGTGGGAAACTGTAGTATTCTTCTACATATTGAAGCTTAAAGGCTCAGTACAAAATCTGCTGATGAAAATATCCAACAGACTTCTGGCTTGATAGTAGACTGGCAGAAGGCTCAGTGTCTGAGGGTGGGAAAGAAAAGTGTTGTCTGATATTTCATCCAGAGGGAGGAAGTAGGTGTTATTGAAATGAACAGCAGAGTGAGGCTACTTATTACTGAACAGACGCATGAATCAGTGTCTGGTGCTTTGCATGTGGTCGTCTCACAGCCGGCAGGAGGCTGCAGACGGAAATGAATATTTGTATTATGGTTCAATATCACAAAACAGTTGAATTGTAATGCAGCTTTTATGTAGTACTTCTTTTTAAAATATATTAGGAATAAGAATGGTTGTCCATGTCTGGTTCTGGTCTTAGCAAGGTAACATAAGGTTCACTTCTTAGCTTAGTTATTTACATTTCTCTTTTGTTGTTTAACATTGTTTGTTTTATTGCCAACTTTCTTTTCTAACTTTGGCTACAGCAAATGTGTGATGATTGTGTTTTGTAGCTTATTACACTTTTATAGGTGGATAGTAATGTAAAGTTAAACTTATTCACAAAAGATCCCTAGTTTGACTTCAGGAGGAGAGATAATCCCAGTCTAGTGTTTGTCCCAAGACTGGATAAATGATAGGGTTGCATCAAGAAAAGCAATGACAAAATCTGTGTTAAATGCAAATCCATCTGCTGTGGTGACACCTTGGGAAATAAAAGAACAGCCAAAAGTGCCTATAGGCACTTTGGTGCAACTCGATTTTTTACTTAGTGAGAACCTGATAGTTTGAGTGACTTCCAAACATATTTGTTCTTTGGACTTAGTTAATTAAAACACTCTAATTTTGTTACAGGCAATTTTATTAGGTTATTTCAACTTAAACTTGTTAGTCAATGTAATAAAATACAACTTCTAATTATACTGATTGAAAATGCTCCCTAATAAAACTTTGAAAATAAATAAATAAAAATCACATTTTAACCTCCACTTAAAATTAACTACAAACCAGAGATAGAAGAAGAGTAAAATGTCTTTCTTAAGGTGAAGCCAAAATTCTGTCAAAATCAATTACACATAAAGAGAATTTCTTTCTTTGAAGGACCAAATTTATTATGGTGCATTCTTAAAAACAAAAGCTACGTCTTATGTACAAAAAATACAAAAATAAATAAGTGAAGTCATTTAATGCAACAGTTGCTAAATTGAAAGCAATAAACACCACAAAAAAAAATTGCACAAAAATCCTTGTCCTTCTAAGAGCAACCTCACTGAACCCATCTTTTTAAACCTCCTTAACAAGTTGCTGAATTGAGCTGCTCATCTTTAAAAACATGAGACTTTTAATCTAACTGCCATTACCTCAAAAACATTTCCAACACTGAATTAATGGCTAATAAAAGGGCTTGAATGCACATAGAAAATATTTTAGGCACTAACACAGCACTCTGTAAAAACAAAGGTCACAGGGATGCATTTTTGTGTAAAATGTAGTTAAAGGAGAAAAATAAAAAAAATAAACATCATTACTTTCATTATTTGACTAAGCACCAATAAATCCATGTGAACAAAGAAAAATGAAATGGTAGGGCTCTAATCTTTCTGAGAGTACAGTCTTTGACTCCCCAATCTAACAAAAATTCTTTACACATCCCTGGAGTGTATCTGAATGCATATAAACCATAAAAAACACACAAAACAAAAAAACAAAAAAACATGCCATCTCAAAATGTCTCTGGCTGATCCAAGGCTTAGAGCTTGACACTAAGACTACAGACTCTCTGTGACATTTTTTTTGGTTCTATCTCCATGAACAGTTTCTGCAGAGCATCAAAGGTGTGTTTGAGCTCTATAGGATAGCTCAAATTGAGAGTGTAGATAAAGCCAAATAGCGTAACACATGCATGTGCGATTGATGGCAACTCATTAAGAACATTCACACCTTCAATGACAATGCCAATGTCAAGTGGTGGCTGCAGAGTGTCCTCACCGCCTCTGATGACAAACACTGCCATTGTATATCTCTCAAGCTCAGGTCCAGCCTCATCCCCATGACCAACCTGTTAAGACAAATATAAGGCATTATTCTGACCAAATCGTTTTATGGTAGAAAACCATTTCCACACCACCAACAGAGAACTTTGGTCTCTGCTGGTGGTTAAAATGTGATGACTTGTGAAAATAATACTTCTCAAAACAAATATTTGACCTTCCACTGCAACTTGTACTAAGAATTAGTACAAGTTTTATTAATTTGCCCCATCTTTAAATAGCTACAAAAGCTTTAAAAACAAAACTTGATTATGGAAGATATACCAAATAGACAACATTGCATTATGGATCTGTGACTATGAATATTAACAATCAAGTTTGGATATACACATGCACATACTAAGTGTACCTAAATCTTTGATTGGTACTACACATCAATGTATAGCCTAAGTGATTAGCATAAAACTGCTTACCATATATTCCTTGATAAGTTTGTCCACATCTCCTCCAAGGTACACAGTAAGACACTTGAGCAGGCACTCTCTTTTTAAGTTTACATCAAGGCTCTGGGACAGAGAGAAAACACAAATGTATAATGTAAATAATAATCTTTCACCCTTGCTGCAAATACAAAACCACAAAACAGAACAATAATTTACTGATGCTATTATAAAAGCAGTTCACAGCTTTGATAGCTGCTAGCTTGGCTCAACATTCAGCTCTCCTCTCCCTTTTCAAACTGAGCGCGCACAGACAAGCTGTCATGGTCCTCACACTTTGTGCTTTTGCTTTAAGGTTCTGTTTTCATTGTGTTTCTAGGTTTGTTCTTTGTTTGGATTCTTGGTTGTTATGAGTTTTCTAAGTCTGGTTATTATCATTATAATTTACTTCCTGGTTCACTTTGTTCCTGTCTGCCCTGCATCTCTGTGTTCTAGTGTCTGTTTTGTCCCTTTGTCATTTTCCTTGCCTTTATGTGTTCCCAGTGTCGTGACTAGTCTGTGTCTCAGTCCTGGGCCTGCTTGTTTCCTGTTTTACTGTTTGTTTCATGATATAGCATGATTTGCACATCACAAAAAAATCATGCAAGTAATTTGAAATTTTTCACAAGCTTACAAAACTATCAATTTAGAAAAAAACATTTATGCTAGCCCGAGCCAGGTGCCCACAAAATCCATTAAGTCTGCCAAATAGTTTTCCATCCCACGGCCAACCAAAAATATAAACAGATAACATTTATCATGGCGTAAAATAAGTAAATGTATAATCCTTACCTTTTATAAAACAGTGTTTCAATGAAACCGCGCACACTTTAGCCCGCGGTCAGTGGTGACATGAGACTCAAGACATTCTGCAGTTTGTGTGACGTCATGTGGCCACGTGACACTAACACCTTTGGCTTGAATTCCATATTTAATTCACCACAAACTGTTTCTGTTGCTTTCTTCCATAGCAAGTGTTTTTTTAAATTTTAGGTAAAGTAAAATCCGGATTTTCCATCTCACCAGTGTAAAAAATTTATTCAAATAAATGACACTGACGTTTCACTTTTTTCAGTGTACATTTCTATTGTTTGGTCATTTCAAGCCACTAAATGTCTCTCTGACCAGTAGCCAAAAAACTTGCATGTTAATGTCACTGGATAGATTTGGTGTAGATGCTGCAGAAACAGTCAGAAAAGCTGTAGGCCAGATCAGACTTAATTGAAAGGTAACATCTTCTGGTTTCTGAAAATAGACTATTTAGTAAATAAAACACAACCTGGGATGGGCCTAATAAAAAATGTAGAGGAATAAAGTTACTGGGGTAGCGCGGTGGCATGGTGGTTGGCACTATTGCCTCACAGTTTTTATACCATCTGGAAGGCCTGGGTTTGATTCTCTCTGTGTGGAGTTTGCATGTTCTCCCCGTGTCTGCGTGGGTTTCCTCCCACATGTCCAAAGACATGCACTTACTGGGGTTAGGTTAATTGGCTACTCTAAATTGCCAATAGGTGTGAATGACAGCGTGAATTTTGGTGTGAATGTTTGTCTG
>VUQJ01045901.1:0-10966 GCA_015108635.1 Andinoacara biseriatus
TATGTTAAAGCTGACAGCAAATTACAGGTGAACTTTATCTCAAACCTACTTAATGTTTTCAACTGTTATACCTCACCTATTGCTGTTGTCAGCATTGGTTGTGTCTGTTTGCGTTTTAGGTCTTTTTGGGTCAGCTCTGACTGCCTCCAGGTCCAACTGAGTCTCTTTTGGATCGGAATTAAGAAATATTTTGGAAGCTAAAAGAATGTCCAAAATTTGACCATAGCAGCTCCATAAATTGCAAAAAGCAATCATTACAACTAAAAAGAAAGTAAATCAAAATTATAGTTTAGGCAAAGCTTAAAACACATGCTTTTGTCACAGAATTTTAACATTTAAAAATAAAATGCTTCCTTGTTTTTAGTGACTGATGAAAAAAAAGCTTGTTGTCCTTACTGCAGATTTCATGTCATTCACTAAAGTATGTAACATAAAACCTGTTCTCAAATAAGTGACGATTTAAGCATCAATAAACCACCAAAAAAAAAGGGAACAGAGTGGATCCCTTTTAAATTTAGTCTCAGGAGCCTTTATGAATAATAACGTGCCTATGAAAATAGCTGAAGGTAAAAAGGTATAAAGACCATTCCTTGGATGACAGTTATGATTAGTAGGTGTGAATGATCTGCAGAGAATTCTTCCAACTTCCCACAATACAACATTATGAAGCATGCCTTGAATGAACTAACTGAAATGGCCCATGCAGAAACTCGCCGTTAAAAAACCATTAAGAGGGAAAAGTAACTCTGCAAAAGTCATTCTTCAAGTGAGGTTTTCCAGCATAACAAACCTGAAGTTCTCATGTGAACAAATGGCCAAATGATCAAAGCCCTTAATACATAATAAAGGAGCCATTATCAAATACATATTAAAACTTCTGATTTTTATTTTGGAGGTTTATATAGGTTTGTTAACAAACGTGTACAAAACTCCAGACATTAAAAAGAAATTGTAAAGCTTTTTTTTCCTACTAAAATGCTTTAATTCCTTTTAAAGAACAAACAGCATTTAGTTAAAGAGGAGCTCTGAAATAGTTATAAAATAGAGGATGCTGGACATGGTGGCTCTGAATGCAACTCCACAACAAAAGTAGGAACTGTGACTCCGTCTTGAGCCAGGATTTATGACATAATAGGGTGGGTCAATGCAGGGAATGGGTACAATCCATCTAAAAATAGATGATGAACTCTGAATTTAAGCATGAAATTAGGGTGTTTCTCTGAATGTAGAGCATATATGCACCAGTTGGGTCCACATTCTTTGAAAATGGGGCGGGTGGGTGAGTAAATGTTCTGTATGTGTAAATGTGAACTAGGGGCAACGTAAAAAGGATGAAAAACCGACAGGAATACTGTTCCGTGTTGAGAGTGCAATTTAGCATGAATCAAAAGCAGCTTTCCTGGCTCCCATTCCCTGCGCTGCAGTCTGCCAGGAAATGGGATTTTTTTCATATTTTTTGTAGGTAAAGTCTTTGCAGAATGGAATCAGATGAGGTATTTTTTTCCCTACCGAATGTTTAAGTGTTGGACATTTGGGGCAGACTCACTGGAAAGAGACGAAAGCTGAATTTGGGAGACAGCAGGGGGGTCTGCCATATATTTGTCCTAGCCCGAAACCCTCTCTGGACACCTTGCTGAATTGAATCATGACTGCTTGTAAAATACAGAACCCTCTATTAAGTAATTTACCACCAACTGGTCTCCAGACTGGCTTGAAGTTATTCTACTAATCATCACTGCACAGAAATTATTTATGGTTCTTATTCATGAGGAGAAATGCCAGTTATTCCATCCAGTAAAACAGTATGGTACAGTAACCACATAAATGACTTAGGATTTTGAATAAACTGTGTTCACTGTTGAAGAAATAACATGTAAATATTAATAGACTAACATTTGCAGACTCTGTTCATGGTGTACATTACACTGCATTTTGTTTTGTAAAGTGAAAAAATAAAAATTTAAATGGTTGAATAAGCACTGATTAATATTGTACGCAATAAGCTGCAGGCATACTGCTGGGTTGTAGAAAATCCAGTAAAAAAAAAATTACATAAGGAGTGACAACATTCAGCAATAAAGCAACTCAACAGTCTCAGCAACCTAAAAGATATTTAAGAAAAACAAGACCAAATCTGGAGTCAGGAACAAACTGCATGGCAGTCAGTCAGACAGTTGATGTTATAGTCCGTGAACTGTTTGGATAGTACTTTAAAGGATGCAAAACACAGGAGACAGACAGAGTGATAAAACAGAAAGCATGAATCAAAAACACAAAGTCCAAAAAGCAAACCAACAAAAATTCAAAATATTGTAAGGGATGAATAGAGGGGACTGCACTGGGGAAACTCAGACACTGTGATGAAGACTGAGGGGAAGACAGGACTATTTATACACTTGAGGTGATGAGGGAAGTGGAGACAGCTGGGGCAAACTAGACAGTTGTAGACAAGACAATGAGACAGGGGAGGAAGTAAAACTAAGCACACGACAAAGGTGTCATAGGTGACACAGGTGATGTATTAATGGAGGTGACAACAAAACGTTACCGCATGTGTAGCAAAAGCTTCCCAACAAGTGTACATCAAATGTAACAAGTGTGAACACACACACAAAAGAAGCATCATAATCATCTGAACTATTCAGAAAACTCACTTTCAACATGATTTGTGGTTAGATCAAAATTTTGCAAAACAAAAGTTGCTGGCTTAGAAAAAAGAACCTCCAAATGACAGACCCCTGTTAATGTCCTATCTATATATTATGCTAGCTCTATTGCTAGCAGCCGGTGATGTGTGTTGTAGTAAACACAGAGCAACATCAGCCCACTGTCACAGATACCTGATATAGCTTCCTGAATCAGTACCAATAGCCAAATAGATCAGTGCATCCCTTCTTGCTACCTGCAGGATTAAAGATATTAAAAAAAGTCACAAAGTTTGAAAAAAGAGCAGAGTTTTATTTAGCTGAATAAAAATGAAACATCACTGACTACCATAGCAGGTTGTATCTACCACTTTGGCATGGAGTTGGTGTGGATTGATATGTCTGATAAAACACAAGTGTATCTGTTTCGTGAGATGTGAAGCGACAAATAACAGATTAAGAAACTAGTCCAAAAACTCCTTTGTGTGCGTACTGACCTTAAGTCTAAAAAATTATCAATTGCTGCCATTTTCACCTCTTTCTTGCAACTTTACAAACAATGACAGGAGTTGCAGTTTGGAACTATAATAGATTGTAGCTATTTTTATTCATAATAATTTAAATTAAGCATGTTCAAATGTAAAGGATCACATTATATTAATAAGAGACACCCCTCCTGCTGCTGCATACACGTCCACACTCTGGACATGGTGCACTGTCAGTCAATGTGAGACTAAAAATACATGCACTTTTAGTCACAGAGGCAACTCTTACATTTGAGTGTTAAGCTTTTACATGCACACTTATTAAATCACTGGGTACTCAAGACTGGGTTAAGCACCTAAACATGCATAGTGAACCTGGGATTGTATACAGCTGGATAATACAAACCTCTGTAGTCTCATTATAGGTGAATATGGGAGATACCTCAGAACCCACTGTAACCATTTGGTGGTGAGCTGGTTTACTGAGGCAGAGTGGAGGTGAATTGAATGGTCTGCAGTGAGAGGCTGTGGGTTGGGTTTTTCTGAGGTTATGGTCATTCTCCCCTGGGAAAGTGGTTAGGCCTGGCTGTTTACTTTGGAGTAACCCTGCCCCACCCCTTATACCATTCACTCCCTGCTTGGTAACTCATGATTACCTACACCGGTGCACACCTGTCATTTCTGAGCTCGTAATGAAGGAATTATTAGTAGGCCATACTTTAAAAGCACAGCTAAATCCAAAAGAAATTGATCAAAATATGCATTCATTCATTCGTTCATTTGTTTTTTTCAGGGTTCTGTTTGTTGCATGACTGGAGGTTGCATCGGTGCCACCTTCATGTCACAGCAGGTGTGAGTGAAAGGTTGGGGGGAGCCAGAGAGAGGTGAGAGTTGGGAGGTTGGGCAGGGTGTCAGCAATGGACTTAATGGGTAGGGGCTGAGGTACTGCATGCATCTTCACCCAAAGAGGAGTTTGACTTTCTTTCAGTGCCTGTTCTCAGACGGACTCACACAGGCTCACTCACAGAGCCTTCAGCTCTGCTCTGCAGCTCTGACCACCACAGATAATGCTTCAGTGCTACTCTACATGAGATTACTGCAGGACTGAGCAGAGTTGTGGCTCTGCAGCCGATGGGCTTCTGTTCTTTCTATCTTTATCCCTCTTTTATTTGGACACTGGGAAGAAATAAATAGCTTAACATACACTGTTGGGAGGCAAATGAATGGAGCTGACTCGCAGGGGATTTCCCCAGGCTGCATTTACACCAATGGATCTGTTCACAAGTACTGAATGGATCAAATTGTGTTTGGCAGATTAATTTAATTTTTTTCTAAAATAATTTTTGCAACAACGACATCTCTTAAGAGCTTGCATTTTCTTGTTGGATTTTCACTGGAAAAAAGTAAGTTTAAACTTCTATATTTTCAGATAACTACTTAATGGCTGGAAGGTCTCAATTCCTTATTATGTGTGTCAATTTTCAGATGAAAAACAGGCACACAGTTTAGGAGTAATTATTAAAAAAAAAGTGTGGCATAACTCCTTAAAGAGACTGATGATATTTATTGTGTTCTTAACATGTCTGGCTCAAGGATGTGCTCTATAGTGGTGCTTCATCAGTGGAGTCTGGCTGTGTTCTTGCTGTGCTCCCCGGTGACTCTTGATGGGAGACCAGTTGATGCACTTAGTAACAGAACGTGAGTTACCTTTATAATAACTTTAAAAACCTAATAAATAAATTAGTAAACAAATAAAATAATATTCTATGCAATATTGAAGTTTAAAAACTGGCAACTTACAAATATCTGAGAATTTGTACAGTGTATCTGAACATATACATATAAACTAAGGCAAAGGGTCTTAAACTCAGATTAGTGACAACTCTCAGACTTGTTTATGCTGCCACCTACTGTATTGAGGTTTCATGAAGCCTGACCCTAAATTTTACCAGCCAACTGCTTCTCAAGCACATTAACTCAACACTGAGGTGAAAAAAAAAATTGCAAGTTAGAATAAACTAGTGACTCAAGGGAGATATTAAAACAGCTTTATAATAGTCAATTATATGGCTTTTTCAGCACCTTTGTTTTTTAATATAATGTAATCTAACTCTGTTACTTTTTTGCTGTAAGGAAGAGGTCAGTAGGCCACGCCCAGCTGATGCACGACAAGGGCCGCACCATACATGAGTACACGCGCCGCATGTGGCTCCACGAGCTATTGGAGGAGGTGCACACTGCTGATGAGCATGCACCACCTGTGCAAAGCAGAACCTCAAGCCAAACCTTCAGTGGAAATCACCAGAAGCCCTCAGGGGCCACCAAAGACCTCTCTGACAGGTTCAGGGAGGACAGAGTGGGCCCTAACCTCCCCCAGGAGACCAACAAAGCTCTGGCTTATAAGGAGCCGCTAAAAGTTGCCACCAAGAGGAAAAAAAAGGTGAGGCTAGGCCGGCGTAGAGAAAATGACAAGAAGAGGAGGCGAGCACGGTCTGTCTTAACAAAGGGGCCGTGAAGGAAGACTACCTAAAAAATAAAAATAATAATAACCCAGTACCCTTTAAATGGTACTGCACTAAGACACTGACACAGGCTGATTGAGGCCTGACAGACTCAAACTATGCCAGACTCAGTCACTTCATATTATGACCCTGGGTTTGTGCTTGTATAATAATATTTTGCGTTGTTGTTTGTATTTTTTGCTGTAAAACAATCTCACATTTCCTGGACTTTCATGATAACACCTGCTTAGTCCATATTTATTTGGAAAATCTTTACAACTTTGCAGCCCTGATTTACTTCAAAGCAGTGATTTTGTAGTTTCAGATGTACACAAGTAAAACAAGGGAAGAAGAAGTATTTATCACCTATATGTAATAACTTCACCAAATTATGAGACGCTGAGCAATCTATTTTTGTTTGGCTCCATGCTGACAGTTACAGACGTACACGCGACAAACTGTTCAATGAATACATCAGTTCATAATTTATTTTACTTTAAAATGTATATTTATTTTGTGAATGTATTTCAGTGCTGCTGACTAAATTCCATAATGCACTTTAGTTATATCCTGTATATGTTCTTTTGTGGTTGAGATTTGATTTAGTGATTTTTTTTTTTGTTTTAATGTTGGTCCTGCTTTCCTTTCACACCTTTGATAACTTATCAGACGCTTCATTAAACCCACTTCCATCATTAACATTTGAGCTTATTTTTCTTTTACAATAAGCCAGAATCAGGGGCTATCAGACTCACAATGTTCTGCACTTGCACTGAGGGCATACTGTATAATTTTCCAGTTATTCAAACATTAAATATATAGTCCTTAGAGAGATTTTTGATTCTTGGTGTCTTTATTCACAGGATATATGCAGCTCAACTGGAACATTTGGCATTAACAAAGAGCCAGATTCTTTCAACAGAAAACCAATCCAATATTTCGATTCAATATTTTGTTACTCCTTGAGGAAATTTTTTGAGCAAAAATACTTTTAATATTTAGAATATTTGTTTATTTGAATGTGAGACACAAAGCGCAGCTTATGAAGGCATTAAGTTAGGATTTGAATTGTGATTTTCTAATACAGATAGATAGATAGATTCTTTAACAGTTTTCCAAAACCACTGTTTAATTCGTACCTTGGTTTTTCTTTAGAAGGGATGAATGTAAAAAACAAAACAAAAAAAATAAGGAAAAAATATTTTAACCACAGCCCTGATCACTTCAGTATGACTGTAATATGGGAAAAAAAAATCAGATTTATATCCAGTTTAGCTTATACCAGAATTGCTCATTTTAAACAGGCATTGCCAGCTCCACATGGATATCACAGTATGACACAATTGATCTCTGAACTGTGTAGGTCTGCATTGCTAAGAAATCCTACAAACTACACTCACCGGCCACTTTGTTTGGTTCACCTGTAGTAGCAGCAACTCGATTCATTTAGACATGTAGATGTGGTCAAGATCACCTGCTCAAGTTCAAAGTGAACATCAGAATGGGGAAGAAAGCTGAAGTAACTTTGAATGTGGCACGGTTGTTGGTGCCAGATGGGCTGGTCTGAGTATTTCAGAAACTGCTGATCTGATGAAATTTCCCAGAGATTGTTGATGCCAGGGATTACAGAATAGCTAGATTGCTTCAAGCTAATGAAGACAACAATAACACAAATGGCCACGCATACTACATGATACAGGGGTTAAACGAACTGGTGATTGTAATTTTCCCATAGGTATGAATATGAGGGTGAATGGTTGTCTGTCTCTCTGTGCATCTCACCCTATGGTGGCTGGGATAGCCTCTGACCCTGAATTGCATAAGCGGAAGAAAATGGATGGATGAATAAACAAGACAACACATCAAACCTTGAAGCAAATGATCTACAGCAGTAGAAGACCACACCAGCCACTCCTGTCAACTAAGAACAGGAAAATCTGCAGTTTGCACAGGTTCACCAAAATTGGACAGCAGAATATTTGAAAAATGTTGCCTGGTCTCAATTTCTGCTGCAGCATTTGGATGGTAAGGATGGTAATGGAGCCTTACTTCCTTATATAAATAGTACAGGCTGGTGATGGTTTACTGTTGTGGGGATTATTTTCTTGGCACCCTTTGAGCGCCTTAGTACTAAGCCACAGCCTACCTGAGTGTTGTTGCTGATTATGTCTATCTCTTCATGACCACCATGTACCCATCTTCTGATGGCTGCTTCCAGCAGCATGGTGGGCTGTGTCCTAAAACTCAAATCACCTCAATCTGGTTTCTTGAACGTGACAGCAAGTTCACTGTAGCAGATCTCAATCCAGCAGAGCACCTTTTGGATGTGGTGGAACAGGATATTCACATCACTGATATGCAGCAACTGTGTGATATTATCATGTAAATATGGACCAAAATTCTTGAGAAGCATCTTTTTTTTCCTGTCCGCCTGTATGGCACTCATTGTTTTCTGAATGTCAAGGTATAGTCCAACAGACTCTTTCGCCACGATGTTTCCCTTGTTATAGATATGAAGCTTTATTAGAAATTGCTTTGGGTTTATTTCAAATGTAATGGACACAAAGATGAGAGGAGAAAAAAATGGAAAAGGGAAAAGAGAGACATAGAGGGAAGGCTTAAAAACAAATGACATAGAAGTAGATAAGAAGGAAGAAAAAAAGAGAAAAAAAACAAACAAACATAGAGATACAGCAAGTCAGCACCCTTGGAGTCTTCCTCGAGACCTGTGGAAAGAGAAAACAAAGCAAAACAGAATCCACAACAAACAGCGAATGCAGTACAGTTATAACTTCAATGGAAAGTTTGCAGTACAAGGTAATGGAAGAGAGTACAAAAGGTTATTCAGTGGTAACCGCAGCCCAACTGAGAGTGTATCTGACAAACACCTGAATCTAGACACCTGTGGATGTGTGTGTGTGCGTGTGTCTGTAAGGTTTTTCCCTAGGAATATTTGATAGTAAGTGTGGGGGCCCACCGATCCACCTACCAGGACGCGCGGACGGCATGCGGTAGAACGGAGCCACAGACACCCGGCGACCCCTCAAACATGTAGCTCCCCGCAGGGACAACCAGGGGCTATTTTCATAAGCCATTAATGTAGTGATTACTTGACTCATCAATAAGTGGTCTGTATTGGAAAATGCAATTTCTAGGAGTCCACTGTGACCTCTTCAAGTTGATTTTTTAATTTAACCAATATTTCAAAATGCAAACCTATTCCATTAACTATCATATAATATTACACAATTTTTGAAAATTTCTTCCTTTATCCACTAATTGATTGTAATAAGTGTAACATTTGGGTCAAAACAGGGATTTTTAAAAAGTCTGCTGGAGGTAGCAGTGTGAAAAAAAGTGCTGACTTTTGGCATGAACAGAACACAATGAAGCTTTTAATGTCCCACTTGAGAACATGTGGCACTTTAACAGCCACTGAATGAAAGACACAGACATTGATAACAGAGGTGTTAGGAGATGCATCTACGTCAGCTATATCCTGAATGAAGAGCAGCAGTGTACACCATAAGCCATTAGCTAAAACCAGTCATAAAAGCTGCGGAAAGCCTGATAAAGCTGCAGCTCACACTGAAGAAATCAAACAGGGTAGAGAAACATTAATATCACTAAAGACGGGAAAGAACAGAGAACAAAATCAATGAACCAGGCTTTTTAAATGCATTTCTCTGAACTGCTTTTGCTGCTCCTCCTCATAACTGGTATATAAACAATTAATCAAGCTTTGTAACACAGTATGCTATTGTTGTGGTTGTTTATATATGCAAAGGGTATAATATGGTGAGAATTATTTTCAAAGCAAGAACTGAATCATTTGCAAATGAAAAAAAGATTTATAATTGATTTCTGCAAAATCTTTGATAAAAAAAATAGAGACCAAATGTGCACAGAAATAGCAAAGCAAAACAACAATGTTACACATTTTACAATTTTAAAATCTGTATAACTGTATTCAAGAATTCACATCTTGTAGTTTTGCTTTCTAAAATTTATATATATCTCACTGAGAGATTGGTTCGAATCCCCAGTCTGGTATCACTGTAGGGTCCTGAGCAAGGCCCTAACCCCCCAGGTTGCTCCCCGGGCGCTTTCTAGCTGCCCCCTGCTCCACGTTGAACTGTGTACTACATTGTCTATGTGTGATGGGTTAAATGCAGATACTGAATTTCACTGCATGTAAATGTATGTGACAAATAAAGCTGTTCTGTTCTATATATATATATATGTGTGTGTGTGTGTGTGTGTGTGTGTGTGTGTGTGTGCCCAAATTGGCTAGTATGAACCAATCAGGTTATATTTGATGTGGAGTTTTGAGATTTTCTCTGGTTCACACATATCCATGAATGCAAACGCAAACAACTGTATGAGCTGCATTTTAAGCAAAATGTGTTTCCTTTGCAATTTTTGCCAACAACTGCAGTAGTTACGCTAACGCTAATCTTTGTTGTTATCAAAGACAGTTTATTGATGCACCAAATTGTGAAAAGTAGATAACACCAATCCATCTTTGCTTCTGTTCCTTAGTTATGGGTTAGTGAAGTTGACCTTTGAGCTTTTGGATGTAAAAATGGAAAATGATTTGATCATTTTAGACACTGGTGAATTTTTTTTTTATCAGGCTTAGCATATAAATTTTTAAAATGTATTTTTAAAGTAAGTAGGTTAAGGTAAGTAAGGTAAGTTACCTTTGACTGTTCCGTCAGTTCATCCTTTTGCCAAATAAGAAAAAAAACCCTATATAATGTAAACACAGTCATAAGAACGGACAACCACAAACATAAAACATAGTGAAATTGACACACTGTCGACTTGAACTGACAAAAGGTGTACAGACCTCAGAAATAACAAAATGTGCAGTACAGCATATCACTGTTCTCTACATGAGTGATCAGAGTCCATTTCTCTTTAAATCTAGTCAACCAGAATCAATCTGGCCCAAGTAATGTTTGCTTTTCTTGCCTTCGCATTCAGCGATCACACTTTGTAATGTGTCCTGAAAGGCTCTCACATCTCTCTTCAGTCTGTTTTAACAGGATACAAACCAGTAAATTTTTCTATTTTACATAATGAGGATAGTTCACTCATGGACATGAGCTGGAAGATAATGGAGGGACAATGGTGAGTATGTAAAAAAGATCAATCTGAAGCCAGTTTACAGTGCTATCACGTCTGAGTTGAACCATATTTATTTGTTAAACATTATATTTAGTAAACATGTTTCTACTTAGTGGCTCCCAGCTTTGGCTTAAAGTGCTATTGTAAATACATTTGGCTCCTCAGTAAACAACAGTATTGTTCTGTGTGTCTGTGTTTGTTT
>VUQJ01045906.1:2791-14029 GCA_015108635.1 Andinoacara biseriatus
GCCAAGGCCTGGACCTGTGCACTGTTGCAGATTGATCAGTGACATTTAAGCTAGTCTGACCCCCCAAAATGACCAACTGAAAAGTGGAAAACAGGGATTTTCCTAACAGGAGGGAGGCAGAGGACCTGATCGCTGACATCGGAGGTAAATCGTGCGTCTCTTTTCTCCGCCTGCGATGTGTGCGTAAAAGAGCGGATTGGTGGGATGGATGCGGGACAGGATGCAGAGGGAGACCTGCACAGGTGAGCTGCACTGCGTCACACAGCAGGAGCAAAGTCCTGAAGACTGAACACGCCACGAGCAGTGGAACACAGACTGAACTTTATAAGAGGCAAAGGTTTAAATCACCGGCAGTTTCGGAGGAAACAGCTTCTGAATTTGGTGAAGTGCCTTATACACAGGTGCGATGAGCTACCTGAGGGGAAAAAAGTAAAGGAAAAGTCAGCGGGGCTCCGGGGTGAAAGGTGGCTGTGTGAGAATCATCCGTGAAGCTTCAGAACCGCGTGATTACACGTGATTGCCAATAAATAAGTCAATAATCAGAGCAGGTCTCCGCTGTGTTTGCAGCTGCGCTTTTTGCTGAGAAACTGGACAAACTGCGCAGTTTATGCAGCGTTTTTCTGACCGTGAAGCGCAGAAATACAGTTTTTATCTTAAAACTTTGCAAATTTTCATTACCTTGAAATATGCTCATTTTTTCCTGATGTGATCTTTGAAGAAACGTATAATTTTAATATTTTATTTAATGTGTTGAGGGAAAAGTTGCTGCATTCTGGCCATTTAAAATTCATATTGCTGATTAAAATTATTATTTTTAATCCTGTTCATCTAGTTTCGTCTCGTCAACGAAAACTCTCGTCTCATATTTTAGTCATCAAAGAGCCACGTGTGTCTCGTCATCGTCTCGTTATCGTCATAAAAAAAAAGGGTCGTCAATGAAATCATTTCGTCATCGTCAACACTGCTAATTATGCAAGGCTGCGCGCTCCAACAGAGCACGAGGGTGATTTTTTTATTACCTCACCCCTGTTTGTTCATGTGGCTCTTATTTGTAAATAAAAATATTGTGTGTGTGTATTTCTAAAGCTAAATGTGTCTTTTCTCATAGTGCAAAAAGCATTTGGGAAATTTAGTGTTTGGGCTTCTCTTTGTAATGTTGTAAGGTCTTTACCTCACAATGTGAAGTGCCCCATTAATGCCTGAAAGAGGCACAAACAGGTAGTTTTTATGGGGATGTTTTGGCCATTAGCTTAAGTATAAGAAAATGGAGGAACAAAAACAAAGGCTAATGTAATATTAACATCCACTGTGGTGTTGTATACAGGGGAAAATACCAGAGCAGTCATAGACTGCAAACATGACCTGATCCTTGGATCTGTAAGAATATCTGGATCTGAATTAGTTTGTAATATCTACTTCAGAACTTTATGGTGATGACCTGAATTCTAACTCTTGTTCAGTTTGTGTTTATGAAGATAATACATGAAATTTCCAGTTCTCACAATGGAAAGAATCCTGGATCCAAATCTGGATTGTCTCCAGAAGTTAATCACTTTTAAGCTGGATCAAACCTCAAACTTGTGGATTACAGTTTGTGATTTTTAGAAACCTGTGTGCTTCCACGAGTTACAGACTAACTGCTAATCTGACTGAAATAGAAGAAACACCTGCAAACATCTGGATCAGATGTTTATAGGTTGCAGTATCCAGTTTCCTTTATTAATTACCCCAAGCACATAAACATTAGAATAAAATACAGGTGTGATATTCAAAAAACACGCAGTGATATTTCCCAGGAAAATTATGGTGATACATTTACATATTGCACTGTGTGTGTGTGTGTGTGTGTGTGTGTGTGAACGCCTAATCTAATCTAATTTGTCAGACACATTTTGTGTTACTGTGAAGCAGGGCTGGGTGTGACAGCTGCTTTTAAATCAACGAGGGCTGGATGACCTGTCAGTGCTGCTGAGTACCTGCCAGAGAGCGTCTCACTGTAGCCAAACTGCTGGAACGATGACATCAGAGACGAAACAGTCGGGTAAGTTCATCATCCTATCGTGTTTGAATGCCTTTGACCTGCCCGCATACGTTGTATGGTCATGACTGAAGAGCTTAATGTTTTCTTACTTGCATGAGATGGTTTGTCAGAAGTAATCCTGAAATATCAGATTTTTAGAAGAGTTGAATCCACATCAAATTAAAAATAAGATCATGTTGTGTTCACATGACTCCAGTCAGCTTTCCAGTTTCTAGAAATCTTAGTGGGAGCTGCTGGTAAAAGTTTTCAGAGATTGAAGGTGATTTTTGAGTGTGTGTGTGTGTGTGTGTGTGTGTGTGTGTGTGTGTGTGTGTTAAAAAGCCTAATGAATTACAGCCATAATAAAATCAAAGATGTCCTGTAACTTTGTCTGTTAGGCTTCTGAAATTCAGAAATCCTTCTAAATATTATTGATACAATCATGATTAATTCGAGTCTCCTGCACAAGCATTACATCTGAATAAGATCAATGTTTTTTTTTTAAATTGCATAATATTAGATTATTGTGGTTACTTTTGTCCGTGTATTGAGAAGGCATCTATAAATAAGCAGTCCAAACATTACTGCTTCAGGATAAGTAGACCTAAAAAGACTGATGCAAAAAAAAGAAGGAAATAAAGGCAGAAAAGATAATTATTTTCTCATTGTGGGTTTCGGTCCTACAGTGAGGAACAGCTAATGTGACATATCAGGTATGCATAAGTAAAAACTAGATAAATAAAGCTGATGTGGCAATACTAGCAGCAAGCATTTTCTTTCAGTCTTTGTGGGGAGAAAATCACTGGAGAGGATTTATGAGCTGCAGCTGCAAATCATCACTGAGTTTCTTACAGCAGCCCCTCTCTGACCCACTCAAACCAGCGTTTCCAAATTTCAGCTCCGCAATTTTGTGGTGACAGATTTTTGGCAACAGCAGTGGTCGTTATTCTTTTTTAATTGATATTTTATTGGTAATACATGTACCCAATCCCAGTGTTGGCTGTTCTCCCTGTGCTGAAGATCAATCTTCATCATTTTGTGTTGTTTGTAGCTTATCGGGGTTATTTGATTCTGTTCTTATCACAGAAATAGAGACAATTTTCTGATGAAAGTCACACTGTATACAGTTCTGGTACTGTGGGTCACTTCGTCCGCCTTCAGAGATCACAGATAACCGAAACGTTAAAACAGATATTAATGCAGGGTCAGCGCTGCCCCACAAATGCATCCCTCATTAAAAACTCTTAGATGGTTCAATATGTATTTTAGGCAATCTTTTACTTGTGTTTAGCCAAATAAAAAAAAATGTCTCATTATTTCTCTGCCTAAGAGGAGAAATCTGAATCCTGTTGATTTATGTTAGGAAAATAAAAATTTTTAAACTCTCACTCTCAAAATATAATGAGTATTATGAGTAATAATGATGATTAAAGTCGAAACAGGTAACTACAATGTGAAACTAGGTGTGAGCATTTTTCACTCCCTCACACACACACACACACACACACACACACACACACACACACACACACACACACCCAAAATCAAACTCACCCAGAGATCACCACCAAATCCAGGTGACTTCATCTGGTCTAACAAAAGGTTACAGATTCATTTTTCATGTCGCAGGTCGAGAACTGACATCAATTTTTTTTAGATTACATTTTCTGCCTGTTTTTTTCCAACCCAGAAAATTTAAAACTTTGTTACAAATCTTTCTCCTTTTTGCCAGTGTTAGAGTTTCACATGTGTCACTAAAAAAAGGTCTAAAGCACAACGAAAAGGTAAAAAGGAGAAGAAGAAAAGGAAAGTCTGTGCAGAGAAGAGCTGAATGGTTGTACACTGAGGTTCTTCTATGAATTATGGCCGAGGTTTCCATGTCATTTATCAGTGCATTGCATTCATGGACACTAATCTGGAGCATACCTGGGGGCCTTAAACGTGAAGTTGGTGGATCTTTAACTGTCTTTGCCGCTTTAACCAGTTTTGGCAGCATGGTGAGGATTAGCAGAGTTCTCCACAGAGCTCAAGTGACACACGAGCATTGTGAGACTTTCTTATCCTGCCCTGTTGTGACATGTCCAATCCACACATATTTCTCCTCACATGTAACTTAAGCTCAGTGACATTTTACGCTCCTATGACTGATTAAACATTTGTATCCACCCTGCCCTGCCCAAAGTTTCTGTTACTCAATTTCTAGACAGCACAGTGACCTTTAAGAAACCCCTTCATCTAAACTGTTTTAGCAGCAAGAAAGTATCCGTGTGACGAGCTTCAAGCTTGCCTTCTGCAACCTGCAGGTCAACGTCTGTCCAGGAATCCAAGTTAAAATGTGTCATTAGTTTACTGATGAATGAAATAAGCCTAATAAAATAAAAAGTTGACCTCATTTCGTAACCTGACTTTCAGAGATTCTCGTTTCCAGTTTGTTTCTTTTTTTTCTTGCAGTTTTTAAGCGCGTGAATCTCAACTGTGAGACCAACAACGCCGAACACCGCACCAAAAAACTCTCAAAGGATCAGCTGATTGTGAGGCGAGGCCAGCCGTTCACCGTGACAGCTGAACTAACGCAGCCTTTCTACCCCGACCGTGGCCCGCTCACCTTCACTGCAGTAACAGGTTGGTCTGTCATCAAATAATGTAGATATTTTTTTTTCTAAAGTAACCAATCTCAGCAAAGGACCGGAAAGTATCTTGAATACATGGTGGTGAAAACATGCCTACGACTAACACACTGTAATTAATACAAACGTATGTAAACCCTCCCAAGTAAAGTCAATTTAACTGAAATATGTCAAGTGAGCAGAGGTTGAAGGAACACTGTGCAAACATTAAAACATTTACTAGTTATTTTTGATTGGTTTGTATCCAGATGAACTCAAATCACAGAAAGTCATCAGCATTGTTTGCGAGAAAAATATTACACACTGGATAAAATAAATGAATAAATCAAACCTTGTTCTTTGCAAAGATTTGGATCTGAGAGAAAGTCTGAATAAAAGTCTGGTGACACCAATGTGGGTGGGGGGGGGGGGGGGGGGGGGGGGCAGCCACCTGAAAGGGCAGGAGAAAGCCAGACATGACACAGAAGGGAAAGGCTCTTTAAAATAAACTGGGCTTTACTTCTTAAAGGCTTTTGCTAATTAATGTCTTTTCTTTTTTGTTTGTTTGGGTTAATCATCTGTTGGTCTTTTGTTGTAACTTCTTTGCGAGCATGAAATTCAAAATAAGCATGCGCAAAAGTCATGAGCTACTCCTGGGAAATGGTGCAATGACGTGTGCAAACATACACAGAAATATAGTATATAATGCAAAATAGAGTTTGTACAACTGTAAAAAGTTTGAGAGTCAATATTTGTGATGATCACCTCTATTGTTCAACACAGCCTGAACTCTCTGAGGCAGCTTTCTGGTAATTTCTTTAAGCAGTCTTCAAGAATCGTTCTCCAGGCTTCTTGAAGGCCTTTTGATCCATTCTCAGGATGATCCCACGCTGCTTCAATGCTCAGTACACATGTTTAAATCCACGTCTCTTTTCCGTAGCATTTGGCTGCACACCCTTGTAGATGATTGCTGATTTCTGATTGTAGTGTTGTTTTAACCTTGTTTATATCTCTATGTGCAGCACTTTGGTCAACTTTTGTTGTTTTAAATGTGCTATACTGACTTGACTTCAATCAGATGGTATTGCACAGATCAGACAGTACATTTCTTTATCCATGATTCCGTCTTTTTTGTCAAGATCTCCAACACCACTGGCTGAAATGCAGCCCCAAACCATGACAGAGGCTTCACTGTATTTTACAGATTGCTTCAGACACTTATTGTTGTACCCCTCTCCTGACCTCCTCCATGCATACCGACAACAATTTGAACCCAAAATTTCTCATTTGGATTCGCCTGTTACCACTGATTTTCAATCCAGTTCAGTTTAGCATACCTCATAATACAATTTTATTCCTGTTAAAGTGTGTTATCAGTTAATCAACTATAGCATTTTTCATAGTTTAAATTTAGTGTTTTTGCTACTAAGTATGTAACAAGTGCCTAAAGAGACCATTTAAAATTGTTTCTTTTTCTAATTTGTTAAGCCTCGACACAACCGCGGTTCATTGATTGAGTTAGGCGTCGTTATGCTTGAATGATTCATAGGTCAGTCTTATGTGGCTTAACAAACAAAAAACAAAAAAAAAAATCACCTGAAAATGGTCAGGTTTTTTTCAAGTCAAAGTTTATTTCTATAGCACATTAAAACAACCTCAGGTGACCAAAGTGGTTATACAAAATATCTCCTATACATCAGTCACTAACTTAACAATAAATATAGACTAAAAAAAATACAACAAAGTAAATAAAAGTTGTATTTGCATTATAAAAACCAGAGTACTCAGCTAGACCTGAAAGCATGCAAATATAAATACTTTTTTAAATGACTGAGATGCTGCTCTTATGTGAAAGGGAAAGTTACTCCAAAGATTAGGCGAAAGCAGATGTTAAGCTTTTTAAAAATGGAGCCCTTGGGAAGCATATATAGTGTAAAGCAAAGAGAATGGGACCCAATAAAGAACCCTGAGGTACCCCACACCTGAGTGGGGAACCAGATGATGAATACTGTCCTAAATGGGCAGAAAAACTCCATCCCGACAAACATGACCGGAACCATTTAAGGGCTGTACCTTTAACACCCACACATGATTCAAGCCATGACAGAAAAATGATATGATCTACAGTGTCAAAAGCCGCAGTCAGATCCAAGAGCATTAGGACAGTTCAATTACCAGCATCAAGAGACAAAAGCAGGTCATTAAAGACTCTTAAAAGGGCTGTTTCTGAGCTATTTTGTGATTTAAAAGGTTTCCTAGTGAATGATTAATCTATATTACTACTAATATTAATATTCTGTTTTTGTTATTGTATTATATCCAGGAGTAGCCTTGACATGCTGAGAGTTTATAAAATGGTATTTTGGTAATGGAAGGTCTGACCATATACTGTATATAAAAGGTGGACCTAGCCAGCATGACACCATCCACCAGTTTGTGGAGCACTCTTTAAATCCTCGACTTAACTGGTGTGTCAGGGGACCCGACTGAGAAACCAAAGGACAAAGCCTACTTATGCAGCAGTGACTTGTCAATCACAGAGCAACATATTTGGCTTCTCATCATTTCTGACTGTAATGGCTTATAAAATGATCCTCATATGGCATTCAGTGAAACTTGAGACCATAAATTCATCAGAGAAATATTTACTGAGTGTTTTTCCCCAAAGCCTTCTTTAAACTGCTCTTCTTTTTTGAGCAGTTGCCCCCTTCTGGCCATTACAAATAATACAGGTATCAGTCACATTGGTTTCATGGTGTCCATCTTTTAAGTACAGTATTGTATTGTTACATCTGTGACCACTGTGCTTCCTCTCTACAGGAGAACAACCATCTGAGGACCTGGGGACAAAGACATGTTTTGGTATCCCAGACAAAATTCAGCGTTCACCGTCAGCAAAGGCGGTGTGGAAGGTGGAGCTTGGGAAGGCATCCAACCCAGAAATGGGCTCCTTGATTTTGACCATTACCCCTCCAGCTAACACCCCAACTGGAGAGTACAACTTATCTGCAACACATAAGGACAGCGAAACATTGCTGACAACTCTGGTCGTGCTTTTCAATCCTTGGTGTCCTGGTAGGTTCATTATCTTTCTGTCTGCCCATTTATTTTCCCACCTGTCCATCAACACTTTTGATCTTTGGAGCTTGTTTTCCTTAAAATCCCTGTTTATATTGATTTGTCTGTCTCATGTATTTATCACTATATCTGTCTCTGTAGATGACTCAGTGTCTCTGTCTGATGAGGCAGAGAGACAGGAGTATGTGATGAATGAACAAGGGTTAATCTACACTGGAAGTGGGAACTACATCTCATCTATTCACTGGGACTTTGGGCAGGTATACACACACACACACACACACACACACTGTGTAGGCTTTGTGGATTAGTGATGTTCAGTTTAACAAACACACAGCAAAAAGCACCGCATTAATCACACTGTTATCAATTAATCTTTTTATTCAATCTTTTCAGTATTCTAGCCACTGAATACCTAATGCAAAATTTTGTTGGTACTGAGTATTTAAACACCAGTATATTTACACCACTATAATATTTGATTTTTAGAAGCACCTGCGAAGCAAAATAAAAATGGTTAAGGTCGTGCGCAGCATGTAAAAATTTATTGTGTTAAAGTAAAATATGGACAAGACAAAACAAATAAGCACCTTTTTGAATGCATGCTGCATTTAGGTTTCTTCATAACTGTTCAACAGAAAGTGCAACCAACATCAACCTCTGCAGGAGCGGATAAGAAGCTCATGCCTGCTAATAGCTTGCAGAAATAAAGAACGTATTCACACAAGAACGACTCAGTGAGACATTCAGTATATATGAAATTTGACACTAGTGTAGATCATTTTTAACATGCTGTTATGAAGTTTTGAATAGTGACATTTTAGATATTAGCTGATTATTTTTGACTATAAGTATTGCTTTTCCATGACGTATGAACACTGCAGTTTAAGATCAGCTGTTTGCTTCCTGTCCAGTTTGAGGAGAACATGGTGAAGATTTGTCTGACGTTGTTGGACATCAGCCCCAAACACCTGGCAAACCCAGCTAACGATGTGTCTGCTCGCTGTAACCCCCTCTACGTCAGCCGTGTGGTCAGCGCCATGGTAGGATATATACTCCGGGTGTTTTGCACAGATCTACTTTATTTGCACAGCACATTTCAGCACGAAGGTAATTTAAAGTGTTTTACATAAAGAATTAAAAGGCTTGAGGGTAAAACATAAAAGCAACATGAAAGGAAGGACGGAATGATGGAAGGAAATAAAGAATGAAAATGAGTAAAGAAAGAAGGAATAAAGTATAAAAAGAAGTAAAGAAAGGAGGAAATAGAGAATGAAAAAGAAGCAAGGAAGGAATAAAAAAAGTAAAGAATGAAGGGAGGAAGTTGGGCAGCACAGTGGCATCGTGGTTAGCACTGTTGCCTCACAGCAAGACAGTCCTTGGTTTGAATCCACCATCTGACCAGGGCCTGTGTGGAGCCTGCATGTAGGCTCCAACCCCAAGGACTGAAGGATTGATTTCCTTTTTCTTCTAGATCAACAGTGAAGACGACCGTGGCATCCTGCAGGGACAGTGGGCAGGTCCCTTTTGGGGTGGGGAACCACCCTCTCATTGGTCAGGCAGCTATCCCATTCTCAAGCGGTGGTACAACATTGGCTGCAACCCGGTCAAGTATGGACAGTGTTGGGTATTCGCCGGCGTGATGTGTTCAGGTACTAACTCTGCAAGTCTGTAAGTCACATACGACTTCCTCTGTAACGCAAATACATACCTAAATATCTATTATATAAAAAGTGTCTGAACAGGGCTTTACAGCTACATAGACTTACCAACTATTCTACTGCTCATTAATGTAAATGTTAATGCAAATATCTAATCAGCTAAACATGGCAGCAACTCAACCCCTTTAGGTATGTAGATATGGTAAAGGCGACCTGCTGTCAAAATGAAGCATCAGAATGGGAAGGAAAGGTGGTTTAAGTGACTTTGAACGTGACGTGGTTGCTGGTGCCAGATGAGCTGCTTTGAGTATTTCAGAAACTGTTGATCTCCTACAATGTCCCTGCACAAACACCTCCAGGGTTTACAGAGAATGGATAAAAATGAGTTCTCTGGGTGAAAATGCCTTGTCAATGTCATAGGGCAGAAGATATTGCCTATTCTACTTAGAGCTAATAGAATAGGTGCTAACAAAAATAACTCAAATAACCACTCACGACAACAAAGGTATGTAGAAGAGTGTCTCTGAGCACACAACACATTGAACCTTGAAGCAGATTGGCTACAACAGCAGAGGACCATACTCAGTAACACTCCTGTCAACTGTCTTATATCAGTGGTTCAGGGCAGGCTGGTGGTTGTGGAGTAGTGGTGTCTGGCAGGGGCTTGGACATAGAGGGGGCCCAGATGGGAGCGAGGATAAGATTCCAGGTAGCCAGGCCTCTCTCAAGTCCGAGGAGAGCGCGCATATTTTTAAGTGGATCGCTGATTTTTTTCTCCAAGTGTATTTTGGGTAAAGCTTGTCACCGACCATCCACCAACATCATCAGTTACTTGGCAACAGACTGTAAACTGAGTGGAGCATTTTTACAGGACTAAGCTAACATGAGTGGCACTTCATATAAGCATAAAAGTGGAGTGGCAAAGCAAAAAGAAAAGAAAACACAGAGCAAGAAAAAGCCAAGGTTCAAAAACTGGACACAGTTTTTTTTTAACCAAAGTTTTACCAAACTTAAAAGCTACTGAAACAGGCTCCAAGTTGAAATAAAATGGGTGTCAAAATTATCCCATCGCTATCCATGGTGCTGAACTGCTTTGAATTGGTGTTGTTTTATCATTAGTTACCATGTAGCCTAATGTTTTTGTTGTTCTCTTCATGTGTTATATTTCATGTCCGTTTGATGGACTTCAGAATTACATAGTTGTTTTTTGTGGTCCCGAAGCTTGTAAGCCCCGCTGTTGTGGGCACGTGTATCTTTATTATTTTGGTCATTTTTCGGTCATTTTCCCCGCCCCCGGCCCGGCTCTGATTTGTTCCGCTAGTGAGCAGAAGGGTTTGTTCATCAGTTTCAGCTGCTTTGGTGCAGATGCAACAATGAGACAAACCACAAAACAGAAATGGTTTTGCAGGTGGAGGACACTGACATTTTTCCCTCACCTTATATGACTGTTTTTTTCACTAGTATTGCATTTGGCTAGGGTCAGGCTCACTACTGGTAGCATGAGGTGTTACCTACAGAGGTTGCACAGGTAGTTCAACTCTGCCAGAATGGCACATCAATATGTGCCATTGCCAGAAGGCTTGCTGTGTCTTCCAGCACAATCTCAAGAGCATGTAGGAGATTCCAGGAGACAGACAGTTACCCTAGGAGAGCTGGACAGGGCCATTAAAGGTCCTTAGCCCATCAGCAGGACCCCGTAACAGGCCCTGTGCTCACTGCTGCCTGGCACCATGGAACGCGACTGGCATAGAATATCAGAATTGGCAGGTCCACCACTGGCACCCTGTGCTTTTTTACAGATTAGGTTCACTCTGAGCGTGTGATAGAGGTGAAAGGGTCTAGAGAAGCCACGGAGATACTGCCTTTAACATCA
>VUQJ01045913.1:20795-42115 GCA_015108635.1 Andinoacara biseriatus
CCTCTCAAGGATATTCGAGTGTGCGTGGGAGTTTGCCCAACCAGTCTACATTTGTTTTGTGGACTTGGAGAAGGCATTCGACCGTGTCCCTCGGGGTATCCTGTGGGAGGTCCTGCGGGAATACAGTGTGTCTGGCCCGTTGTTGCGAGCCATTCAGTCTCTGCATAACCGCAGCGAGACCTTGATCCGTATAGCCAGTAATAAGTCGGACATGTTTCCTGTGAGTGTTGGACTCCGTCAGGGCTGTCCTTTGTCACCAATTCTGTTCATAATTTTTATGGACAGAATTTCTAGGTGTAGCCAGGTGGCATCGGGGTCTCGTCGCTGCTTTTTGTGGATGATGCAGTCCTGTTGTCTTCATTGGGTGGAAGCAGCAGAAGTAAATGGATGGATGGATGGATGGAATTAAAAGATGTCACCCAGGGGGACAAAGATGGGAAATGGCATCACTGTTTTACATGAGGCTTTTCTGAACTCAGCAGCAGAAAATAAGGAGTTTTTCCTAGAGTTGGATAAAGAAAGTGTTTTCCTGGCGCTAAAAGACAACCACAACCACTGGTATTAAACCCTAGGCAACCTACATCTAAGAGAAACTAACACCTATCATAAAGGGTCGCCACAGCGGGTAGATCGATGTTTGAGCTGTCAGAATTTTTTTCACAGTGGATCTCCTTCTGGACATAAGCAAGGACTGGACCAATATCTGATCCAAATATCAGATAACTACATCATAAATCTGCAGCAATGTTATTTGAGTTGAGCTTTGGCATTTCACAAGAAAACATTTTAGACAAATCTGTGTTTCTGATTTAGATAACTAAAAACTGAGCTCTTGAAAATCTCCTTCCATGGTGAAGACTTTCAGAAACTTTCAGTTTCTGCACCTGTGGATGGAGAAGAGAGAGACTTTGTCTTGCAGCATCAAAAGTGTGTTCCTTTATCTCTGTATGTGATGTCAGACTGCGTGGTGTGTTACTGTCTGTAGGCTTTTTGATTGGCAAACATTTCTGCATCGTTAGGGTTAGATCACCAGCTGTTGCCTGGCATGCCTTTGGCAGTGCGTGAGATAGAAAAAAATACTCTAACACATTTATCTGGTATTGCTTCTTTTTAATCAGTTTTCTGCAAAACAAATACATCACAGGTATGCTTTGACTCCTTGCGGGCATCATTGTATCTTTCTCTTTTGACTGATTACTACCTGTCACAGTAAAGACTAAAAAAAACAATATTAAAAGCCACAGATAAACATACAGTTTCAAGTAGACCAAAACTTTACAAACTATAATTGACACAATTATCAATTCAGAAGACTGAGACATTTTATATAACATTTGTAACATACTTACTCCATATTTAAAAGTAGGTTTTAACTTTTAAAAAGGTGTCAATATCCGCTGTGTCCACATTACTGTTTTCTGAAATGTTTTTTTTTATGACTATAAACTTACAAACAGAAGTAAATGTATTCAACAGTCTTATAGTCAGCTCCATACGTTTTTGGACAATAACGCAATGTAATTTTATCTCTGTATATCAATGCATGATCACTGGATCTTAAAATCAAACAAGGAAAGATGGGATGTTCAGTGAAACCCCTTCTGACAGGATGTCCTCAATTGTGAAACAATGAGCATGTGAAGTGGTTGTAGGATGTCGCAGTACTCCACAATTAGCTCTTATGGTCTTGTATGACACACCTGCCATACAAGTTGCTGGCAAATTTTATTACACTGTTGGGAGCAACGCCAATTAGAACCTTTTAGTGTTGTCTGTACTGGCTTTACAAATGAGATAGAAACTGTGCAGTCAAGCACAATCCTACAGTTAGGTAATTGCTGGAGGGAATCTGGCAGCAATGTTTGCTGTAGTTAAACCTTGCTGCAAGGTCTACATGGGCACAATTAAGTTTCTCCATCATTAGGGTTAGAAATAATTGGTCAATTATGACACTGAGTATGACAGTTAAGGGCTTCTACATCAGGATGGTAGCAACATCAGGCAAACCAGTATAGTACTGGACCCTCTCAGGAATGAAGATTTGATTATTTGATTGAATGAACAGGTTTGCTTCTTCTTATCCAAATTGTTTTTTTTTTAAATTTCTTAGCATGTCCATCTTCATCTTTACCAATGCAGTTGCACTTTCACCAACATGTAGGTCAGCTGATCTATCACTGATTCGCACCACTAACTGGGACCAGCACTTTCTTCTGTTTATTGACGAAGTTTTCAACTGAAAAGACGTCTACTCATTCCATGCAAACCTTGTTGGCCCAGCAGCTTTTATATTAAAGAACTGTCAGCTGCAGACCCTAGAGTTGCTGTTTGGGGTTAATTTAGGGGACAAAATTAAAACATACTGTTTTATCTTTGACTTTCTGCACTCCTTGCATAAAATACACTATAATGCCAAAAAGTATTCGCTCATCAGCCTTCACACACACGTGAACCTGAGTGACATCCCATTCTTAATCCATAAGGTTTAATATGATGTCAGCCCAACCTTTGCACTATAACAGTTCAACTCTTCTGTGAAGGCTTTCCATAAGGTGTAGGAGTGTTTATGAGAATTTTAGACCATTCTTCCAGAAGTGCATTTGTGTTTGACAAATGTGTAGAGATGCTGATCTGAAAGTGCTGGTGAAGTCTGACTATGTTCAACTTGGCTGTTTTAGTAAAGCCAGAAGCAGTTTTTCTACGGTGTAGTCCCCCATTAGTTTCTCATCAAGCTGAGAAGCCAGCAGCTTTTTCTGGTTGGATGCATGTGCACATTATGGTTAAACTGGTCTTAGACAATCACTAGCCACCATCAAGACGCTGGACCCACACGGTAAATGTTTTCAATAGCTCATACAGTAGTCAAGCACAGCCAAGCATGCTTCTCGAGATAATAGCCAACTGCAGCCACAGGCCAAGTCTGCAAAAAAGACCAACTTTATCACGTAACTTTGTGATATAAAATGTTAAGTAGGTGCTGTTGAGGCACAGCTTGATAGCGCCTAGGTGGCTGTGCCACCAGATAAGTATAACGGATGTGCTGCTTTGTGATCCACATTGTGATCCAGAAAGTGTGATTAAAAGACTGTCTTGGAATCACACCCTCCCGACAGTCAACTGCTAGATCCCAAAAAAGGCTCACCAGAAAATATTTCTGGAAGTGTTTCTGAGCCTATGCAAGGATTTTCATGACAGAGTTGTGCTTGTTTTTAAGGCAGTGTCACCTGAGGGCAGATCAGCCCACACTGATTTTAGCCTTTTCCCTTTCACACAGAGATTTCTATCAATTCTGGGAAGATTTTGATGATATTACGTGCTGTAGATGATGAGCTATTCAAAGTCTACCAGGCCATTTTTTTGAAAAAAACTGATCTAATCTTATTTTTTTTGTTTAAACATTCAATGTGTTTTCTATGTTCTATTGTTGTACTGTGGGTTTATGAGATATGAATTGCATTCTGTTTTCATTTACATTTCACACAGTGTCCAAACATTTTATAACTGGGGTTGTAATAACTCACCAAACAATAAATCAAAAAGGAAAGTTGTACCGACATCAGACATAACCTCCCCATCTGCTCTTGGACTTTCTAGCAAGAGGAAGTTTGAGTCCATTCCAATCTAATCTGTGATAGAACGCAATATTTGCTGGAAATGAAACTATTTCAGCAATACTGTCAAAACACATTGAACCATAAGTCATTGTTTTTTGTTTTTGTTTTTTTGTGAAGAAAGTGCCACCTCTTACTGACACACTGAACACACCCATTCATTTATCTCAATAATAGAAACTGGATATGCCCCAGGAGAAGGATGGATTCGTCCTTAATTCTAAGTGGCTGTATTTGTACCTTTCACTACTTGGGAACATAAAGTATGTACACCTCTTATATCCTTGAAAAGGGTTCACATACTGTAGTCATCTTGAGGTCCAATAGTTACAAGTCAAGATAAAGAAAAAAAAGAGTGTATAACCCCTCAACCATATACATGCACATGTATGCTGTTGCATTTGGCTTTCTCAGTAGCTTTAAATTAGGCCTTACTAAGAAGCTTACATTTTTAATAACCGGGTTTAAACAGGGGAAACACTTGTGACAGCAAACCAAACATGTCTCTCCAACCACAGACTTTATAACCTATAGTCCTGGTTTATCTTCGTTTCTTACTATAATTGTCATTTAACACGCTGTGCAAGTCAATTTGAGAACCCCAATTCAGGACTCAAAAACAGGCCTGAACTTAAAACATCAGCTTTTATTGCTGGGAATTTGAGGCAAAACACAATTAAAGCTCACTTGGAAACAAGAACTTGGAACCAAGACACCAAGACACATGCACAAACACAGACGGAGGAACTGAACTAGGCAGCAGAACTGTAAACATGATTAAATATATTCAAATAGGAACAAAGGACAACAAACCGAAAAACAGGGATCACAAAATAATGAGGAAACACAAGACAACTGGGCAAAAGGCCCAGGACCACGACAGTTATAGTGAGCATTTAAAATAAAAACCATAACTGATCAGGAAAGTATTGCTGAGGTCACGGAGCAAGGAAAGCTGTTTTCCCACAGACATCGATGTAACCAGAACTCTTTTTACAACCACATGAGTTGGCCCCTGTTGGCAGAGGTGGCAACAGTACTGACATTCTTTACTTAAGTAGAAGTACAAGTACTTGTGTTAAAAACTACTCTGGTAAAAGTTGAAGTAAAGGTTCAACTTCTTTACTCAAGTAAAAGTACAAAAGTACAGGCTCTGAAATCTACTCAAAGTAAGAACGTAAAAGTAGCTCTTTGGAGGCCATTTCTACCTCTTTCTTACATCTTTCTCCATCAGAGTGAAGTTATTGCTTAGTCTGTGCTCTCCCTGGAAATACAGCAGCTGTTCTTTTAGCTAGCCGACACACATTTTGTCCTTTACGTTTTCTGTCACTCGTTTTCCTCACTATTCCAGCGTGTAGCCTCTAAAGCGCAACTTCCTCTAGCTCTTTCCGGTCTCCGAGCAAGCTTTGCAGGAGCCTCTCTCTCTACCGTGTGGGGTGTCTATTCCCCCCCACCTGCCCGGTTGCTGCGGCTTCCAAGAAAAAGCCGCTCGCAATCAGGAGCCGGCTCACACTGACGGGAAATGCAAACGTTTCTCAGACGTGTTAAACCTAAAATAAAAGACGTATTTTGAAAATGTAAGAAGTAGAAAGTACAGATTTCTGTGTAAAAATGTAGGGGGTAAAAGTAAAAAGTAGTCAGAAAAATAAATACTCAAGTAAAGTACTTAAGTACAGCAACAAAGTATTTGTACTTTGTTACTTCCCACCTCTGCCTGGTGGTCATTAGAAAGAATGCAGGTTTAAGGTGTTTCTGTTTGCTTTATTTTTCAGACTAGGAAGCTGCATCTATCATTTATATTCAGTGTCTTTAACTCAGAAATATTTTTTTTATTTTAATCTAGAGACAGAATTTCTGCAAAGAACGACTATAAGATGGATGCTTTGAGATCACAAGTTACTAGACTCCATCCCTTGATATTTCTTTTAAAAAAGTGATATACAAACTCTCAGAGAAGTGATGATTTCCATTTTAAAATCAACTATGTCTTAGTTCTTTTTCTTCTCCACCCTCACCACTTATTTTGTCACTCACAGATTGCCTGGTTATTCATTCCAGCTCTTGCATCCATCTTGGTCTGCTCCATTAAGCTGCTCTTTTTCTAACTTTCATATGTTGTTTTATTATTTCTGAGGACATTGAGGCTTTTTCGCTGTTTCTAACTTTGTGTCTTTGTGAATATGTATCATTGCTGAAATTAGTACATTGAGAAAGTGGTGCTGGCAGATCAACCAAAGAAAAATATGGTAAAACTGTGTGCAGACCTCAACCAATTGAATGATCAAGTGAGGGTGGAAGAATCTGCCAGCTATCCCAAGTTCAACTAAAAAGCCTTATTAGCCTAAATAAATCATTAATACACAAAATATGAAGTTATCAGTACAGCATTGGTAGCCACTTGAGGCTGGCTCTAAATCACAACAGATTCTTGTATTAAAATGCCCAATTTTAAAAATGCATTTAAAAAATCCATCCTTCTAAAATCAATTTTGGTTTGGCCTCAATGGAATAGTTCCCCCTTTCACTGTACCTCTCCACTGTGTTTTCAGATAATTCCACAAAAAAAATTATGACCTGCTTTAAGACACTAGAATTTCACTCACCACAACTAAAACATGCATTTCTAGGATGCAGCAGCTAATGCTAGTAAGCTTGATTAGCAAGCTGCATCCATAAATATGACAAGTGCATCGCACAGACACACACATACCTTCTCATTAGTCCTGACTTAGAACTGAAACCTCTCATTCAAAAGAAGTTAACCTTTAGCTCAAAGACCCAACCTGACTAATGTTGAGTCTTCAAAATACAGAGAGCAGAACCTAATGGCTGACATAATAGCTGTGTACAAATTCAGGGTGCATGCTCAATGCAGGCTGCATTTGTAGGCTGATTACGCCACAGCGAGGCGACGAAGGCTGTCCAAATTCAAAGACTCCAATGAATGCATCCTTCTTTCCCCCAGATTTGAAGGATGGCTCCAGTGTATCCTTCATGGCCTACCATATCCCATGATTCATTGTGCAACAAAACAATGTGGGAATGGCAGAGGAGAGCAACCAAAATAAAATTCTGTGACACAAAATAAACTTTTAAGATGTTTTAATGCAAGAATGCAGACCTCACATATCTGCTCGATTTATCCAGATCTTGTTTCATTGCAAAAGTGCTATGATGGTTTTGGAGATGTCTATTCCTGCTGCTCTACCAGCCAGCTCACTTTGCCAGCTGTCAGCTGACCAGGCAGTCAAGGTTCCCTATATCTGGAGGGAATTCCTGACACCAGGCACATTGTTTTTACGTAGGTCCTTCAAAGGATGCAGCCCCTGAATTTGGACACAGCTAGATATTTAAAAGGTTGCTGTAGCTACACGACTATTGAGCATAAACACAAGTGACCAAAAGCTACCAGGAAAGAAACATTATGAGTATGACACCTCTGATGAACAGTACCTGCCCTCACTCTCTATTATTGCACACTTATCCTGGGTTTATCTACAGTATAGTGCACTGTTAGCCAAATACAACTTTATAGGTGGTCGGATGTGTTTTCTGTGCCTCTTATAAAGTCTATAACTGAGGAAGACAACTGACTTGTCGAGTCCTCCTTTGTCATCTCCTGACCTTTGTTATGGAAAACTCATTAGCAGGGTACAGCAGAAGATGGAAGTTCATTGGTAATCGCAATGTTGATTAGCATGTCTTTATTAGCATGCATGTATTCTGCCCATAAAACAGGCAGGATGAATCATTTGTTGCCAGCTCATGCACTGACAGTCTGCCAGTTATTGATTAGTCTGAGACAGTTCATTAATGACTGCTGAATCAGAATCTTTACCAGAGCCGCGCAGCTTTAGTGAGCAAGCACTTCATCTAAGTGCATCTCAGCTGTTGAGTGCAGAGGGTGCTGCTGGTGCCAAATCATTCATTGGTTATAATTAATGCTTCAAGTACCCAGTAGACTTTGTTCTTTACCGAGTAAAGAAACAGACATGCTAAAGTGTCCTCCCATTAAGACTGCTATTATGTGTCTTATTACAATCTTTCATTTCTGTAATGGTCAGAGGGAAAGGCCTGAAGTATGAAATGCAGACTGGTGATTTCATGCAGTCCACCCTGTTGACAGGAAACAACAAATCCGAAAAAACATGCCCATATATAAGGTTTACAAACAGGTATGATGGTGGCCACAAATACCAAATGTACACTACTAGAGACCCACGTCTTTGAAATGGAAACCACCACTCACCCTGAAAATACACCAGCTGCATGTCTCTGACGTTTCATCTCAGCTTCTAAAATGCTCCTGGTGTGATTTGAAGCTAGTGCAAAGGATGGAACAAAACTGCATCAGAGCGTATGCATAAGGCCTTATTTTGAAAATTGATCAGATTCTGTACACGACTCGTGAATCTACTGCTCTCCTTTACCTGCTCTGTGCTGCTCGATGGGGCATCTGTAAAAAATACACCCAGCACTATTTTAAGCAAAGCAGAGCAGGAAGCTGCTTCTGGAAGTCCCTGGAACTACGTTTCATTCCTGTATTAATAGGCTAGAGCAACTATGCAGCCTGCCTGAGCAGAATTACAGCAGCCTGCTTCAGCTAGAGATCCAGGGTGCTGCTTATTTTCATTTATATATACTTTTTTTCTTTTCGCATGACACATGCAGTTTGTTGTATAGTGCAGCTCTTTGCCCACTGCTTTTAGACTAGGCTAGGATGCTAATGTAGGAGCCTTCAAAGAACCAAGATGGTGAGTGCAGTTACCAGTCATAACCTTTATGGATCTAATGCACATATATACATTACTCAATAAAACTGAAGCACAAACTGCATGAATTCTAACCAAACAGCGGGCCATAACAGAAGTAAAGTTATTCACACAGCGATTGGCTTGAGTTGCTATGCTGGTGCACCTGTCAATCAAACACTAGGTGTCATAATTACAAAGATAATTTTTCCACCTCTACATTCTCCACTATATGCTGTAATTTGCAGTAATGTCTTTTAGACCTTTTTTGTGGGTGATGGAGGACCCTTGACAATGCATCTGTCTAGACTTGAGAATGAAGGATATAAAAGAGCTTTCTGACTGTCCCTTAATCTAGATTCCAGACTAGAGATGATTAAACATACTTCAGACTGTCACTTGTAACATTAAAGATGATTAAAGGTCCTTCTAGTTGTCACTGTAGTATAAAGGTGATTGAAAATCTATTGCTCTTCAGTCTAGACTTTGAGGTCTGGGGAACTAAAATGTGTCCTTTGTGTAACAAAGCCCATTTTATTTGTTGCATGATACCAGGCTTTACTGGGCAAGCAGACAGCGGTTTGCTTGCCCAGTAAACAGCTGCCCCAGAGTTTCTTTCAGCATGAAATTAAAATAAGATGCAATTTACCAACCTGCACTGGTAAATTCCTAAGTTCCTCTTAGTGAATAGATATGTGCAGTATTTGGCAGCTAGTCAGTGAGCCATTTCGTAAGAAACCAATTAAGACCTAAAATAAAGATATAAGGAAACCTACCAGATTCTTCCCTAAATTAAGTTGTGCTGAAAACTTCAGGTCACAGTGACCTAGTTTGCCCTGAGGCTGTCAGAGCATCCCTAAATGAAAGTTTCCTTCATGTGCAGAGATTATATTAGAGAACTTGCAAAAAAAAAAAAAAAATCTGAGCTCCTGCAGTTTGAGGAGAACTGCAAAGAGATGAACAGTGGTCTCATCAAATGCTGTGTTCCAAGTCTTTAAAGGACATGGATGGAGAAAGCAAGCAGATTTATTCCTGGTGTGTTCAGCAGCTGTTTTGACCAAAAGATAAATCTGTATTTCTGCTTAGTAGAGGACCATGCTCTACCTCTTGAGCTACAGCCACCACACCAAGAGCCCATCATTTATCATTTTTATCCAATGCAGACACCAAAAATGCTAGGCTTAAAAATTGCAGTACACCTTGGGACATAGCAACAAGGCAGACCTGGAATTCATTGATAACTATATAGCAGGCTGGTTGGATTATTTCTGGATTGTAAAATATATTTCTCATTTGTAGTTAAACAGTCTACAAATGAATATTAATTTAAATTGATTTTAACTGAATGTTAACATGTATTTATTATAAATTCCTGTATTATTATGCTGTGTTGCACAGTTTTGCCACATTTTCACACCATGTTCCATTTTTTTTTATGTTATAGACATAAAACAACAAATATACTATTAAAGGTGTAAAAATGTCTATCATAGCTTCAGTATGTACTGGAAAAATAAGCATAAACCTTCCAGTACAACATTTAAGAAGAGAGCAAGAAAAGACGACAGAAATGCTTGTTCATCCATGTATATAAGGGTTAGAAGCAGTCTGAAGTCTATCACAGGTCAACCTCCGACATGGAGGACCTCTAATGGCATTCTGAATTGAAACAAGGAATTCTCATATTTTCCTTCACTATTTTTCTTCACAATATTTTCCTTCACTTTTTTCTTTTGAATCATGAGATCTGACAGTTTAAAATCTACTGTTCATTTCCAACAGACACACCAACGCATGCCCACGCACCAACATTAACTGTCTTTTTCCTCATTTACGCTCCCACACAGGCTGCTTAGATCGGTTTAAAAGCTTCTCATCGCCAGATGATCAATTCTGCTTTGTAATATGCAGCCTGTGACTATGAAAGTTGGCCCTGAAACAGCACATACTAAAGAAATACCAAACCTCAGAGGCATGTTCAAATTTGGATATAAACACATCCTCATGTTAAAATGCACGTTTTTTGGGCAACTTACATATCAGCAAAAAGAGCTAATGAAGTTTTATTGGCGAAAAAGTTCCGAAAATTGTGTGAATAACTTGTGCACAAGCGTTTCCAGAGACTTTCAGCTAAATGCACAACAGCTTGCAGGACCGGTCATCAGTCACTGGTTGGTTCATGTTCTGCTGAGAAACAGAGAGAGGAAAGAAATAAGGTGTCTTTAAAAGGTCATCTTTCTTTTTTGTGACGTAGAAGGGCACAGAGAAGATCACAATATGCAACAGTTTACACAAAATGAGGCTACACACACACACACTCACAGGATGTCACAGAGGATTACAGTGTAAAATGGGTGAGGTGGATTTGTAAGCCACCTTCATTCAGCACGACTGAAGGAAGACCATGATGTTAAAAAAAGAAAGAAAAAGAAAAGAGAAGAGAAAAAGGCTCTTGACCATATAAAGAGTGACCCTGAAGTATCCACAGGTTGATTGCTGAGGTTTCAGTTTCTTCACTCACACTGGTATTTTTAAAAATGCTATTTTTTTATTTTATTTTTTGTTTACAGTTGTGCTGAGGCTGCATTATCACTTTTTCTTCAGGTTGGGAAAAAAAAAGAAGAAAAAAAAAAAAGCTTTTGTGGACGTGTCCTAAACCAAAACTTGCCTCGGTTTGAGAATTGTCTCATTTTATGATTTTTACTCACAAAGATTTACAAAGTTCAACTGAATGTTTGAACGGAATGTTCCCACTAAATATCACTGAATGTGAGGACATCAATTCCTTTAATGCATCACATCTTGTATGCATCACTGGAATGAGCACTTTGAAAGAAAGTACTTCATTTTGTTGTATATGCTGAATTACCACTATGACGACCACTCTGCCAGAGTTACAGTAAAAAAAAGTACAATCCATAAAACTTAGTAAATGGTTCTTAAACATTGTTCTTCTACTTTACTTCTATTTTTGTTTTTTAAGGTAAAAGAAATGTCAAGTATCAGACAGATACAGACAAATGTTTATGCATAACAGCTTCTATCCTAATGCACACCAGGAAATTTGAAAAACTTTCAGATTTGAGAGGAAGATATTTAACACTTATTGTGGATAGAGTGGGTTTTCTACCAATCGGAAGGTCTGTGGTTTTCCCCCTGGCTTCTCCAACCTGCATGTTGAAGCATCGGTGGGCAAGATCAACCTGATGCATGCATCAGAGTGTGAGTGTGTAAACATTAGGTTACAATGTTTAGGCATAGAAAAAAGTGCTTGTGTGTGTAAATGAGACTTAAATGGTGCTTTTCTACTCAGTTTGAGCACTGTGCTTTCTTCTTATAAGTGCTAGTACATTTACATAAGCACTATGCAGGGGTTCGTCTAGTGTCAAAATTGTCAGATACATGAGGTATTCATCTCGTCATGCATTTTTCATGTCATAAAACACTGCTAATCAGAAAGAAGGAAGCTAAGTGCTGCTTCTGCACCATTGATTGTGAAGTTTGGACGTTAGAGAAGAAGCATGTTCCAGCAATAATACAGTTGTTCAGATCAGTTCATTGAGTTTTCCACCGGCAAACCCAACAGTTAATTCTCTCTTGTTCCTCACTAGGGACATTTTTGTCCTCTATAAATCTTACCATACTACAGTATAAATAAGGACCTTCATGGGCTTAAGATGTACCTGCTGCCTAGCACCTAATAACCCATTTGAAAGATTTATTCATTTATAATACCCTATAAGAGCATAGTATCATTTTAAATTTGCATCAGGAACATTTAATATATACATGCAAACACTGAATTATTTATAATATTACATCATGTTGCCAAGCAACCACCTAATACTGGACTAAACTCACAGACCAGCAATACTGTAGGGTGGATATGTGCTAGTTAAAGTAGTGCATAAGAATAATAACCATCTCAGCAATATGTTTGCTTTACCATCAGAGCTGCAATTTGCTACACAAACATACAGTGCCGGCACATACAGTGTAGGACAGACACATGCGCGTGGATATTCATGCACACAAGTGCAAGCACACATACACACATACACACAGGTGCGCGCACACACATCATTACTTAAAGAGCAAGATTTCATTAATTATTTCAAAAAGAATGGCCAACGTACTTAGAAAATAATGACCTGCCAGGAATATCACCTTGTGCTCTTTGGGAAGCAGGAAAGGCAGTAATGCGGGGCAAAAAAGTATCTTACAGAACTGCTCACATAAGAAAAATAAAGAAAAAAAGCACTTGTCTTAGAATTAGAACAAAAAATGTAATCTTTAGAAGGTGCCTATACTGCCTTACCACAAGAACCACAAGAACATGAGAAGACTAAAACTGGAAGTAATGAAATAATTGAATTGAAAAGAAGACAATTTCTGGTACAGAGTCTGTGTTTGGAGAACTTGAACATGGCAATAAATCTGGGAAATTGCTTGTTAACCAGTTGAAGCTAAATAAAGAAAAAAACATCTATTTATTCTATCAAGGATTTGACTGGGAACATGACTCCTGATCCACAGCAAATAAATCTTTTAAAGACTTTTATAAAGCTCTATACTCTTCATAAATGAATCCATCTGATGCTGCAATTGAATAATTTCTTAATAATACAAATCTACCGAAACTAAATGATGAATAGGTTGTGGCTCTGGATTCACCTCTTTCAATGGCTGAACTCTATGAAGCCCTACAGCATCTCCCAAATAATAAAGCTCCAGATGTTTTTTTTCACAGAGCTTTACAAAGAATTTTGGCCTGCACTAGCACCAAACCAGTTATATCAAAGATCGGCACTCAGCCAATAATACAAACAGACTAATAAATGTACTATTCCAATATTACATTAGAAGCCACAGTTGTCTGAGACTGGGCAAACTAGAAAATTCTGAACAAATTTGGATTTTTTTCTTCCTTCATACATTCTTCAAAGAGTTAAATGTGAATTTTAGGAGAGCAAGGAAAACGACCCCCACTCCTCTCTATATAACTGGTGATTAAGTAGAGAGGGGCAGCAACATCAGATTGCTGGGCCTTCACATTTCCAGCGATTGTAATGGTCCATCAACACCTCACATCTGGTGACAAAGGCACAGCAGAGACTTTTCTTTCTGCGGAGGCTAAAGAACGCCAAGATCCCTCGCAGCTTCTTGTCGGCTTCTACAGGAGAACGATTGGGAGCATTCTGTGCTACTGCAGCAGAGTCTGGTTCTCCAGCTGCACCGCTGAGAACAGAAGGGCCTTGGCCCGCATTGTGGATACCCGATGTAGTTTTCTCTTGTGTGCACTGTGTACGTAGCTGTATATATCTCTTCTCATTCCTCTTTTATTTTTATTTATTTATTTACTTATTTATTTAATTAATTTTATTTTTACTATATTTTAGCTATTTATATTTTATTAATATTCTAACTGTTCATATTGCGCTGCTGCTGCCACCCAAGGTTCGTTGCATTTTTGTACAATGACACTAAAGCTTCTTCTTCATAGACTGGATCAAAAGAAAAGTGTGTGTTTGGACAAATTATCTTACTTTTTGTCATCTTCACTGAGCCACTAGCAGCACCAATCCAACGAAACCATGAGATAAGTCTATATGCTGATGATGTATCACTTTTCCTTGTCCAATACATTGAGGTCCTCATTCCTGCCTACCACACAGCCGATGCATGACACTGCCAGGCTCTCAGACTTGATATAGTTAAATTATGCTCCTGTACTAAAAATGGTAGAGGATGATCACACATGTTGTACAGTATATCACTCATAGGAAGAGTTTCCACCATTAAAATTATTATTCTGCCTAAAATAAACTATTTTTTCTCACTGATCACTAATAAACCCGCTGCTACTTGGTTTAAGTCACTAGACTCAAATATCTCAAAATTTTTGTGGAAAAAAAAAGTCCATCACGAATAAGTTTAAAAACAAAAACTCAAACACAGAGGTAGAATAACCACATTTTTATTTCTCCTTCTTAGTGAAGAGGTTGCTGTATGTTTCAAAATGAATTAAATCGAGCTTGTTAGATAGCCCATGGTTGGTTCTACAACAAGTACTTTGTTAAAGAGCAAAAATCTCTTATCTGCCGTTCATCAGCTCCACTATCAAGCATCATAACTGCTTTAAAAGCCTTAGCATAAACACTACCCTGACAACCTGATGGGAAATTTTAAAAAATAACTAAATCCATTCATTTGGAACAATCCAGGTATTTGTCAGAAAAAGAAAGTACTGACAGGGACCGGCTGCCCACTGCCTCAGGTTCTCTGGCAGTGGGTGCTCTATCTAGGGTTCTCCCTCTTCTCCTGCGGTGGTGGGCACAACAAATACACACATGCACACAATGACACGCGCACACACACACACACACACACACACACACACACCACAGCTAAATTGTATCCTGGCCTTTTTATCTGCTTCTGTTTTTCTCTCTTTCAGGTGCAAGTTGTTTTTTGAGCGTTTTTCCACAGATGCAGCAGCTGATGATCTCGTGTGCTTTACTGTCCTCTACTTTTATCTTGTTGCCCCCGATTCTCTCCCCCCACTTTTTTCCATTGTAATTTCATTTCCCTAAAGTAAATTATTCCAGTGTATGCATAATGAACAAACTGAGAACAATTGTTGTACTTTGTTGCTGTAGTATGTAGCGTCAAGTAGTCATGGCCTGATTTACTGGGCTCAGGCATGGGATTTTCTGGTTTTTAAGTGGGCCGCAGCGCTCTTGGCTTTGGGAACCACTGCTTTAGAAAGTTCCAGAAAACCACCATCCATCCATTCATTCATCCTCTTTCGATATCATGTAGACTACCTGCATTGCACTTTCCAAAATGCCGAAAAAAAAAAAGACCAAGCACTTTCACAATGTGGAGGTAGAATAAAAAGCGAGTAAAGTAAAAGTCAACTTGTGTATTTGCCATAAACTATATTTAAAATATTTTAGTAAGCCATGGAATGCTTTGATCTTGATCTAATACTCCTTTATGTGAGGATTAAGTCATTATCAGTGATGACCCCAGCCTTAAGGAATCAAAATGTATATATATTTTTTTAAGTATTTAAAATAGTTTTCAGGTTTTGGTGAGCAGTGAACAAAAAGCATTAAAAGCTAAATTTGTAAAATGTTTTGTCTTTCTCCAAGATTTAGGGTTAAGGTCATGATTTAAACTTCAGAGGGTTAAAACAATTTTAGTCCAGTCTGGAGAAATACCCATTGTGATAATCACAAGTGGACTAACTTTGCTGGGATGTTAATGCTTAACTTTCTTAATCTTGTTTCCTTCTCCATAAAGAACCTTATTGTTAGAGAATGCCAAGAACAATAGAAAGCAAACATATTGAGAGCTCCAACATTATGATGAAGGATTTTATTACACTAGCTGCCTCTGCTCTGTCTTGACATTTCTTGATTGAAACTTGAAAAGTGAGCATATCCATATGAGAAATGTATAATACCATTTTGTAATATCTTTCCTCATCATACTGTCTTTCTATTCAGAAATCAAATAGTTGAAATAGTCTAAAGCTAACACACAGGAAAATGCAATATGCCACATTATGAAAACAACTGTCATCACTTCAGATGTGCCTGATGCTCCTTTGGCAAACTTCAGGAAATCATCAACACCTTATTAGTCCTAATCTTTTCACTGCTCAAGACAGATGGAAAACAGAAAATGCAATTTATTGCTGTTACTATGGCATTCATGGACCAGGCTGTGTTTCTCTTCCTCAAAGTGACAATTATGGAATCATTAACAGAGCAAAGATGCCTCTAGCTGCTGCGAGAGTTCTCACTTTTGTTTGGATTTCATATGGGGATGTACTGATGGCATGTAATTGACTTCCATATAAATCTCCTGCATTAAGCAGGTGTAGACACAGTCTCCTATTTTTTGGTTTCTGTCCTCTCGTTGTGGAGGAATGCTTGTAAAACCTTAATCAGCTTGGACATTTGCTCCGTCTTTCTCCCTCTTGCAGGACAACCTGGACAATCAGAAGGTGTATGCAATAGTGATGTCACATGAATGTGTGAGAGCTACAACCATGAAGACTGCAGAAAAAAGTAACGATTCAAATCACAGAATAACAACAGATAAGATTTTGAGATTTTTAAACTGTAGCTGATTACTGTCTGCTAGGAATCACCTCCTAACTACGTTTGTGATATTGGTGCCTATTAATATTTTGGATAGCTGAAGTGAAGAGGTGTCAGGGTTTCAAAAATCAAGCAGACAAAATTAAACTCATGGGCAAAGTGCAAAAAAGCCACATCAATACCAGAACAAAAGAATAATGGAACTCTGAATCTAGTAAGTACATAAAAGGTGAGCGTGGGGTATATACATTATATATATATATATATATATACACACACACACTGCATTAACAGAATGACGTCAGGTGAGCAGAGGAGCAGGAAAGCTCAGGTGATGAAGCAGGTGGGAGATAAAACCAGTTTGAATGAATAGTTTAAAGAAAGACAGAAAACCACAACCACAGCAGTGTTATCCTATAAAAACAACAAAGAAACATTTTGTATAAAGCCTTCATTTGAATACAGTATTCCTGTATTATAAAGTTCTGATTTACATGTGCATGTATGTAAACCTTCATGACTGCCGTCTATAATGAAAGACTACAGCATTCAGATCAATACTTTAAGCCCATATATACACCAACATTAGCTGGATGGTGTTATCCCTCTGTCTGGCGTTCTCTCTCCACCGCCCTCCTGCAGACACTATGTTGTCTTGTTAATTAGCAGCTTTGACAGATATAGTAGAAAGCTTTTAGAGACACAGTTAGTTGCTTCAGCTTTCCTCAGCACCACAGCGCAATCTGTTCCCATCAACACAGAGCAATGTGCTGTGATTTTACTCAACTGAATCCTTTAGGACTACTAATACTATATATATAATATGTAAAAATACTAATTATCCATTCTTCTTCTTCTCCTTATTTCAGAGGACAACAAAAAAAGCAGATGGCCTTAAATGAATCATGAATGTGATGGAGTAGCAGGCTGAATGTAGATTTTACAAGATGCTATGATTGGGTGTAGGAGGGCAGAGGAAGCTAATTAGCCCTCTAGAGGGGGCACCATAGTCCTTCAACAGCATGCGTATGTTGGTTAATGACTCCCACATTGATCTGGTGAACTACCGAAAACTGTTTTAACACTGTTCTATTATATTAGATAACATTTAAAGGGGAACGCATTGTCTCTTTGAACATTATTGATTACATTTACGTTGATGTGCTTACCATTTTACTTTCAGTCTTCCCTTATGTGAAATTTGTAGGCTCCAGTCTCAGAAAAACTTTTTAAAATGGCAGTTCTGACAACTGTTTAAATCTTAAGATGTAAAGAATATCAATAATGTCAAACCCCTCCATTTTTGCGTCTGCAAAATTTTTCAGCTTTGAATGATGGAACCATTTAGGCAATATGGATTAATAATGCCTGCTGTAAAATTTGTTTCTACAACCAGCTTATAATTGCAAAAGGGAAATAAAAAGAATCTATGCTAATAATTATGTGAGCAAAGGAGGAAATGAGGTGACATAGAAACTGAAAAAAAATGTAGACAGGAATGAGGCAGGTGGTTGGTCTACAAAATATTGCATTTTAACCCATATAGTGTTTTTAGTCTGTTAAAGACCATATTTCCTAAAGACATAAAGGCCTGGATGACCTCTAATTTCCTGCTTCTAAATTCAGATAAAACTGAAGTTCTTGTGCTCGGCCCCACAAATCTTAGAAACATGGAGTCTAACCAGATAATTACTCTGGATGGCATTACTTTGGCCTCCAGAAACACTGAGAAATCTTGGAGTCATTTTTGACCAGGATGTGTCCTTCAATGCAAAAATTAAACAAATATGTTGTAGGAATATGTTGATGCATTTATTACTTCTAGGCTGGACTATTGTGATTCATTATTATCAGGCTGTCCTAAAGCTCCCTGAAAAGCCTTCAGCTGATCCAAAATGCTGCAGCTAGAGTACTGACAGGGACTAGAAAGAGAGAGCATATCTCTCCCATACTGGCTTCACTTCATTGGCTCCCTGTTAAATCTAGAATTTAACTTAAAATCCTTCTCCTCACATACAAGGTCTCTTACTCTGTTTATACTTTACTCTGTGTTTAATCATTAGTTATTATTAATCTCTGGCTCTCTTCCACAGCATGTCTTTTGTCCTCTCTCTCTCTCTCTCTCTCTCCCCTAAGCGGTCGTTTTGACTGTTTTCTCTGTTATTGTAGGGTCTTTACCTACAATACAAAGTACTTTGGGGTGACTATTTGTTATGATTTGGTGCTACATAAATAAAATTGAATTGAATTGGTTATTTTCAAGCACTACATACAGCTTGATTTAGGAAAAATGGTGGTTTGGGTTAAAACAGTTATCTGCACATTGATGAACAATTCATTGACAATTGCTGATCATTTGTACTAATGCCATAACTCAGTGCATCATAATACATACCCCAACAGTGTGTACATTAGTCTAGATTTTGTCAAAACTTTTGTTGTGTGAACTTAGTTTGGGCCTCATTAGTGAATGTTACAGACTAATGACCTATATGGTTATTTTCAAGTTGGAGGATTTGCTACCTTATTTATAGACAAACCACGCTTAAGGAACATCCAAAAAACTATAACTTCATATTATTCTTGGAGACTGAATGGTGGTCTCTCAATCATCAATCAAATTTGAAAATGCATCATTGCTTGTTTTGCCTAAGTTTGTTGTATATGCATAGTTTAACAACATAGCAAAACTCAAGTTTAGGACAAGTCAGGGAACAGAATGCATCATGAGCCCCGAGATTGGTCTCATTTCCAAGGGTAAGAAAAACCAGCAGATATTAAAAAAACATTTAAAGACAGTTGGCTAATTGATCAGCAATTAAACCCCTGGTCCACTGCTGAGGTTGGTAAATGGTTGAAAGGTGCTGGTGAGGGCACAGGTGTCCAGGAGTGGCGATGTTTAAAAGATAGCAAGGGTAGAACATCCAAAACCTTGGACTGAATGGAAAACTGAATAAGTGACAGAAAAAACCCACAGCAGTAACATCCTAAATAGAATTGTGATATTTTGTCAGACTGGACAGGAGGTCAGCAGCAGAGATCGAGCACCACTTGAGGTCCAAATTGGAGGCCTGCAGCTGTGAGAAAGGTAGGACTCCTCCAGAGGCTTGGCTGGCAGAGCTCCTCTGGAAGCTCATGACCAGGCAGCTCAGGACCTACAGTCCCCAAATACTAAGCACTCCTGAACCATGCTCAGGAGGACAGGGTCATGGGCAGCCAAAACTCACTAATGCACGTGGGGAGCGAAGGCTGGCCCATGTGGTCCAATCCCACAGGTGAAGTACTATATCTCAAACTTCTGAAACAGCTGATTCTAAGAGACAGATGTCAGAATACACACTGCATCACAGTTTGTTGCATATGAGACTGCCATCCACTATGACAAGTACCACCTACTGTACCTAAGCACAGACCATGGACACCCTTCAATGAAAGCAGTAACTCTTGATGGCTGCGGCCTCTCTCAGTAGGATAATGCACCCTGCCACAAAGCAGGAACAAATAGTTTGACGTGTTGACTTGGTCAAATCTCAATCCAGTTGAGCGTCTGTGGAATGTGCTGGCCAAACAAGTCCAACCACCTCGCAACTTACAAGACTTAAAGGATCTGTTGCTAACATTTTGGTGCAGATACAACAGCACACCTTCAGGGGTCTAGAGGAGTCCATGTCTCGACTAATGCAGTGGTCATAATGTTATGCCTGACACACACACACACACACACACAGACACACCTCGCTCCCATACAATATAATCTCAGCATCTGCATCCCATTAGTCACAGCATAAGAAATGTAAAGCATTTATTTTTCACAGAGATACAGACTGAAAGAGCAGAAACAATAAAGGGTTGCAGTAGCATAATGCATCATCCTACCTGCAGCTGTTTTAACTTGAAAAGAATATTGAGACAGAAGGTTATATCAGAGATAAACAACACTTAACACCCACTCGCTGGCTTAAAGGTAGAGAACGCATTGACTCGGAAACACACATCTCCACAGCGCACACGCACACACACACAGACACATTAAATGAACACAAATGCACTAATAGCTGTAACTCTTTCCAGCTCAAAGACACACTCCTGCCTTTTTCTTTAACCACCACACAGATAAAATGTATTCACACATTAATACATGCATGCAGTAGTTCACACCATCTGTCTCCTCATTTATACAAACTGAATAGTAAAAGTAACAACAGGCTGTGTAGGTTAAGCTGCAGTGTGAAACAAGGGGCCATTTGATTTTGATTTATTTATGGTACTATTAAGATATGACCACACAGCATCCGCCATCATTATTATTGTTATTCATCATATTAAAGAAAAACAAGGCTTCCTATAAACCAATCTCCTATAAACGAATCCTTGAATGTTTCCTCCGATAAGCGTTGGAGCATTTCTTACAAGAGGTAATCATTCATCCAGACACTTTCTACACTGGTTATGTCCTAAGAAGTTATAGCCTTGTTGTGTTTAAGAAATCTATATAAAAAAAAGACAGTTCAATTTCCTGGTGATCTGCATTCCTGTCCTCACCTGTGGCCATGAGCAGTGGGTGATGACCAAAAAGAGCCCATTTCCCCCACTTGTATCTGCAATGTGTTCTTTCAGAGGGTATCTGAGCCCACTCTTACAGGTAGGTTGAGGAGACTGGTCATTCATGAGATGCTCAGAGCAGAACTGCAACTCTTCCACATTAAAAAGCATTCAGTTTGGGTCATTCAGACATTTATTTAGGACACCTCCTAGATGAGGTGTTTCAGATATGTTCTAAGAGCTAAGACATGCTGGAGAGCCGAGCTCTCCCGACTGGCTTGAGATGGAAATATTAGTAATTT
>VUQJ01045916.1:8180-20406 GCA_015108635.1 Andinoacara biseriatus
GCACCATTCTTATGAAAGTGTGTTTATGAAGCTTGGGTAAACAAAATGTCTTAAATATTACAATAAAGCTGCATGCTTTAAATCAGAGCCAATGTCCTTTCTCACATTTTATAGCAGTAATCTATTATCAAACAAACATTCTCACAGTCTTATCCATTCATACGAGAGGATATTCATTGTTATGTCTGACAAGAATATCAGTTCATAAAAATCTAATAAATATAACTCTACTCTAAACCATTTTCACTTCCTCATTTCACTTCACTTCACTTACGGCTGAATATTCACAACTAGTCTAGTTGTTGGTGTCTAGCCCACAGAAGGACGACAGTGGTGAAGTGACTCGTTTTCTGTGGCTGAAAGAAAGGATGAGATGTCCAACAGAGTGCCAATGTCTTTGTCTAAGCTGCACAGAAGTACACCTATAATAAAGTCTGCAAAATCAAATCCAGCAAAGTTGAAATCACTGCTGCAGACTAAAGCAGTTTACTATAAGCAGTGCTTCAGAGGATCACATTTACTTCATGAAAATCATCTTTGTCTTGTGTCTCCGTCTTCCCTTTTCATTTCAACAGAGTCTCACATGTGGGTGCTTGCTAATAAAAGAAAAAAAATACCGAAACCAAGACATTCAAAATTAAATAAATAATTGATCTTTATCAGCCCTTAAAGTCTGATCAAAGTTTCCTTATCATAAATCACAGCAATTTACTTAACCAAAGTGCTTGTAGAAAGCCTATATTGTAAAACAGGCCAAACATAATAACAATGAATAACTATTTGCAAGATTGCATGAGTCACACTTTAACTGATTATAATTATTTACAGTAAATGCATGGACTACAGCTAGCCTTAGGAGGACGTGATCCACCAGAAGCATGCTTTCATCCCATCTATAAGTAGATAAGTAGCTTAATACCTCTATTTAAGAAAGGATATAATTCCATAGACTACACCTAGATCAGCAGCCTACACCTCTTCATCCACACCCTCAGGTTGCCAGTTCTTGTTCTGGTTGGCCTGCCTACCAGATGATGGCCACATCCAAACAATCTTGGATCATGGCAACAGTGCAGCACACTTTCAGATTACCTCACAGATTCCAAGAGCTCCGGGGGATTTCCCAATGACTAATCTAAGTTTACAAAGCATAAGGAACTCCAACACTGAGCACTGCAGTATCATAAAGCTGCTCAGGGTTTGGTTTTGTGTACTGTCATGCTTCCTAAACCTGCTAGAAGTAAGCAAGAGATCAAGTACATAAAATCTATATAAAGCCAGGCAATGCAATGAAGCAGAAGATCTTGCTTCTGCAGCATTCTCGGGAAGAGGGTGGGAAAAAAAAGCCATTGTTGCAGTCAAAATAGATTATTTGTAACCCACGCGATAGTAATCCCAGACAGCCTGTGTCAGAGAGATGAAATGGATACCAGCTTCATCTTAGTCCTCCTACATCCTGGCAAATATGAGCCCTAGGGTGCCATCACAATAGCTACTTGGGGCAGATGTTTCAAGGCCACGTGTTGGAGCTTGCATATGAGTGTCTTGAGAGCAGGAGGCATACCAGATTGTACGATGATGCCACAAAAATCTAGGATCTGCATAAATTTACATGTACACAGATGGGAGAGAGACCGAGAACAACATTGTCCGCGGAAAAATTAATTCTTTTAGGGTATCATCGGGACATAAAATCAATGTTCCTGTGCATTTTGAATGAAATCTGGGGGTCTATATAGCAACTTTGACACCATTCTCTGGGAGTAGCAAACAACACTTGCTAACTCCTTCAAAAGATCCAACCCTATATATTTATGCATCAGTGGCAACACAGCCGACTGATTTGTATTAGGATGGTCAATTTTTTTCTAAATTAAACAAGAAATCAAAAATGATCTGCTTAAGATGCTCAAGTCTGAAACCAGGCCAATAGTTCAGTAGTTGTTTGAGGGCAATCAAAACCCCAATAAAACAAGCAAACAAACTGATTCTCAAATAAGTGTTAGGTTTTTTTTAAGCATGCTTTTATTACTTTATTCTTACGGTTTTACAGTTTGCTTTCCCATGTGATTGCAGTCAAAAGATCTCTTATAAACTGGATAAGTTTTATTATTACCAAACAAATATTTTCCATGTTGTAGTTACAGCCATGTTACTTACAGAGACTGCTGTCACATAAAACTGAAATTTGCTCCTAGGGTTGGGTGACAGGGGTGACATATTACAGTACTCACAGAGATGCAGCCATCCAAATCACTGATCTCTACTTGCTACCAAGTTACCACGTGGACCAAAGACAACTTTGAAAACTGGTGTAATAATCTAATTAGTAGCAAAATAAAAATGTGTGCAAGAGGTTTTATTAGAACATCACCTGATAATGGAGCTATATGATAACCAATTTGAAGGTCTGAGTGCTTTTTTTTGCTCTTAGGACCATGTTCAAAAAGAACACGACAAAAAGAAAAAGTCACCTTTTCTTGCTCCTGTTGAGAGTACTGTGGCAGACTAAGGCACATCTATAGAAAGGACGTACTGTTGGTTTAGCAAATTCACAGAAAATATGGTTATGTGCTTGTGCCTGAAAAGTCTGCTTTCACCAATAAAGAAATGCACATTTATTTTATTATAAAAATATTGCTTTTTTTTAATAATTCAGTGCTACACAACAACTGCTGTTATAACAATGAATGTCGTGGTTGCGTAAGTAGACACATCCTCATTATCACTTTGCCAAACCCACAGAAAGAAAACCCCGAACCATAATTGACTAACAAAGGAAAACACAGCTGAAACTGCATACTTCTCCTACTCGACATGAGGAACTCAAATCACTTACTCCAAATGAAAAATGACAGCAAATAGCTCACCTCATAAAGCCTGGACACTTTTACAGAAGTTGGAAACCTTGGTCATCTCTGCAAACAATAACTGAGCTTTAGCAGCTGAACAGAGCCTTCTCCCTCTCTTTTTTTTGTTTTCAATGTATTCCTCATTACTCCCCTTTTTGCCCTTTGTCAGGGAACAGCAAGCATGTTCTGTCACAGTTAACGTATACAAAAAAGTCTGTTATTTACCGTTGTAACATATCTGCATGCATGAGCTGTCAGGCAAAGAAAAAAAAAAAAAAGAGGAAATGGAAGCGAATGTATGCAATAACTGAGATCAGACTGATAACGTGGGAAGAGACAATTGCAGAAAAAAGAAAAAAAATCCCCATTTCTCAACTTCATTAGAAGCCAAAAGTGACTTCATAAATTAGTTTTCTGAGCTGGTCATATGACGAGGGAAATTTCTGCCACTTTTTTTTTGGCTTTTGTGAAAAGGACAGTTGGTATTTTCCCTAAAGCTGTGAGGACAGATTTGGCTGCTGGAGGCCACTGGGTAGCACTTAGCCAGACACTAGAAAAAGAGGGAAGGGCATAGCCTTAAGAACGAAAGAAAAAAAAAGGATAATCACTTCATATGCATATGATTTTGTGTCATAATATCCAAACAAGGGCAATGTTATAGTGCAGGATCTATGACAAGGACAAGCATACACAAGCCCACATCACCGTTCAGGAAGAGTCCTCAATCCTACACAGAAGCTCATGACATGGCAGCTGACAGGTGCAAATTTTTAAAATAGGTTGCCTAATTGCAGTTTCCATGTGTTAAACACAAAAATAAAATGTCAGCCTTCAAGTGCAAAATGCTGATAAGAACAGCACCACCATCTCTGCCTGCAAGCTGTGGCTAACCTCCCTGTGACTCCAACTGAGAAGAACCAGCAGAGCAAATGCCTCTCTCCTCCTCCTCCTCCTCCTCTCATCTCCCAAAAAACTAACTTGTGACAATAATTACAGAATAACTCTTAACCAGTCCCTGGTATTTGGTTGGAAAGACATGCATGCTAGTTCCGTAAATCACTCGGATATAATTAACCACATATCGTCAAATAAATACCTGTGAGACAAAACATTAAGATGGAATAATCTGTTGAGTGCTGCACCAAATTTTGTAAAAGGCCACACAAACAAAAGCCACAAGGGCTCGCCAAAAGTTACACAGACGAACTGCTCCATTGTGCTTCTAAGAATGACATTTAGTCTGGCTTGATTTGCGTAAGGTAGAAACAATGTTAGGAGATAAACAGTGTGTACAAGCCTAAAATCCTGCCACCAAATAGAAATGGTTTCATGTAATAGGAGTGTAATAGTAATAGTGATCTACCTAGGTCTATGTAGGCTTGCATGCTTTTTTCCATCTAGAATACTATTAGATATTTGTCAGAACATTTTGTTTAGTCAGCTTTTGAGCAAAAACAGCACTGTTTAATTGCTGTATGTTCTCCAGTGTGGTGATTTCTTCTGTATTCTGAAATCTCTGTGGCAAAATACCTTTAGTCCAAATAAATGGGTGCCAAACAAACCTCGGTGTCACTGGGTGAAGATATAGCGAGTTCATCACCTCTGTAACTAATTAAGGCTACTTAAAGCATGCACAGGGAAGCAAACCCCAATACTGGTGAACGCCTCCATCCTGACTATGGCGAAGCTGGGTCTACTCGGTACACAATCAAAAAACTTAATCTTAAGGCATAATAAGAGAATGAAGGGGGTGGCGTAAATTATACACTGTAATTTACATTAAACGCTTTATCATCACTGTGGCTTCAGTTAAGGCGTCCTCTGAATCGTGTTACGTGGTGCCTACGTGAACGAAATGAGGTCTAGACACAGAAAAGATGTGCAGCAGTTATAGCTGAGTTTTTAACCTTATAACTTGAGATTGACAGCGTGTCATGCTAAGGCGGCTAACATTAACCTGGATAAGAAAATTCCCCGAAAATGCTTTTAGTTGTTATAGCCAAACTAACCGCTCGTCAGTTGGGTTGCCATGCTGGCAAGGAGAGAAGGAGACAAGCTGTTTTTTGTCTTGTTTTTTTCTTTCTTCTTCTTCAGTCTGGGTTAACATTTAGCTGTTAGCTTGCTTGAGCTTTGACGCTGGAGAAACGTTAATGCTGCAGTCTGTATCATAGCTTCACCGTCAGCGGCAACTCACATTCATACCACGTCTTACCTGATTCCCGACGGCCACCTCTTCTTATGTCCTTCTGGAAATATGTTAAAGTGTTACACACAGCAGCACAAGATGCACGTAAATCACATCCAGACTCCTAGCTTAGCAGCCAATTTTCCCCCCCACTCCAAAACCTTAGCCTAGCTGCTTAGACGCCGTGCCCCGTTGGAATAGCATTTCTGCATCAAAGCGTGTCATTGCTCAGCAGCACGGCTAGGCTAACTAGCCGCAGCTACACAAGTAATTCAGAGCCCCTCCCCACCTCCTTCTGCTCTTCCAGGTCCCGCCTACTGCTACGCGATTGGCTGAGGGAGAACTGGCACTCTGTGATTGGACCATGATGCTGTTACTCAATCCCACTGCAGCTGCCGGTGCGTTGCGTTCCCTTAAGCATTCGTCATGTTTTTTTTGTTTGTTTGTTTGTTTTGGGGTTTTTTTTGTTTTTTTTTAACCTCTGTGAGGGTAAAGAATCGATCAAATTTCAATAAACCTGTGTGTGAAAAGAGAGATAGAGGCACCCTTATAACACTGTTGATTACATTACGTATTGATTCATGTTTTGGTATCCAAAATAGAGATGATTATTGAGTAGTACTTTAGCACAAGACCCAAACTATATTTTAGGCTAGTAAAACTGTTGCTTGGTAAAATATTAAGAATAAATATGTATATAAAATGGATGCATATTTTTTTAAAGACCTAAAAAGCTGATGGTGTTTGGTGCAAGTTTGTGCTTCAGCAATATTGGTGTTTAATGGTGTATGGGTATGTTTAGTGTAAGAAAATCGTAGTCATAAGCGTTTCAAAGAAATGCCCAGTCATCTCCAAAGTTACGATACACAAACACGAATGTACATAAAATAGCTCGTCATCAAATCCCATTCAGGCTCCTCCTGAGAAATGATGCTATATCTATTAAACGTGTTGGTGGTGAAGAGAGTTGCAGAGTAATTTGGAAGGCTGTGCAACTCGCTGCAGGATGCAATCTGTTTCCTGCTCAAACAGATGGGCCTGCCCAACATGTATTCTGTGATCTGCACCCAAAACACCAAAACAAAACTATAATACTGCATGTATAGTCAATTGTAAACCCCCACTTAATATACTTTTATTTACTTTGTAATCTTGAAAAGCATAAACTTCGCCTATTTAAAACAAAATATGGCATGGTGGAATGTGTTTTCAGTCACCATCTTATTAGTTCACATTTAAGCTGTAAATGAGTGTAGCTTGTAGTTTAGTCAGCATTTTATTTACTGTAACATCAGTAGTAGCAGTTCATTGTTAATACACAAGAGGCTATAATAAAGTTAGAATACTGGTATTAAGACAACTATCACTAATTTGTGTGCAAATAGGGTAAACATTCAATAGATTGTCATCAGTTTATAATATCTGGTATAATGTGTACACAGTCGGATCAATTTGTTCCATAGATCTGCTCCTATTTCTACTGAATACGCCACAAATTCACTTTATAGCATTCTTAAGAAAAATAATCCGCTTGCTCTAGCTGTCCAAGAAATGAAGCGGATCCTGAATGCCACCTGCTGGGCTGTTAGTGAATCATGTATTTGTGTCAGCTGTGAGTAAGCATCATGTCCTCTTTTCATCCACTCTGCATCCTCATTTTGTACTTATTTCATTCCATCACTGTTGCCTTGCCTTGGGGAAACACAGAGCTCGACTAGGCTCAGTCTTTTTTTAACAGAGAAAGGAGATGTCACTGGTGAGACATTGAATCATCCACTACAGAAAAAGCAGATGGTCTCACGTTGTCAAAGGGGACTTTAATTTAATACAGTGCACCCGCCTCTGGGCATTAGTTTGATATGCATCTGACAGTAAACAGAAGCAGCACTGAGGGTTATAATACCAGTGTTAAATATCAACTAGCGGATGGGGCCAGGATATGTGTGAAGCAGCAGGAATAATAAACCAGCAGTTTGTGCATAAAATGTAAGCAATTACCGGGGACACGTTTAACTTCATTCAAAATAACATTTGATCAGTAAATTTGTGATCTTAAATTTAAATTTCATGCGAACAATCTCACACGACGGCCTGAATCAAATCACACGAAAGACACTTTGTTCTACTTTGTAGCTTTGCTGGCACATCTGTAAAGGTTTGTTTGAAGAAATGACACTTTCTGGGAAAGCAACAGATTAAGGCCACAAAAATCAACGGCGGTTGTTTTATGAAAGGCGGGTTGTATTTAATGTTCTTATCTTTTAGGTTATATGAACCATTTATGGGCTGATTTTTACAGACATACGCCACACCTTTGCTGATTTTACCCTGACATTCACAAGACCAGATTCCATGTGGCCAATTTGATTTCAAATGTTAAGAGCATGGCAAAGCACACATTTTAGCCAGAGACACAATGAATTAGACATTAAAGCAGTACTAGCAGAGGAAAGCGGTCACAATGTTATTTTTGTTTTTTGTTTTATTTCACACACAAATATTAAGACAATTTTTTTTATTAGTTACACAACTGGCACTCGTTTGACAACACAACAATACAAAATCATCAGATGACGATCCAGACATTCTTTAAATTGCACGACCAAGCAACATTGTAAACAATTAGACTGACACCTAAATTCATTTGATGGGCGAGTCCAGGATCTCTTGATAATCCTGCCGAATAGCTCTGCTCACCCTGTACAGCTTGACTCCTGTCAGAGTAAACACACTAATCATGATGAGTAGGCCCCCAATGACGTCATAGACAGAGGGGATCATTCTCAAAACGATGAGCTGGAGAAACATGGCAACCACAATCTCTAGGTGCTGAACGGTGCTAACTAAGGCTGGATGGAACTTATTTAGAGCATAGTAGACTCCGAGAAATGCCACAGTGGAACAGATACAAATCCCAATTAAATAGCCCCAGGTCTCCGCATCCAGAGGAATGATGGGTTCCTGCATGATAAACATGGTGGAGGCACCCCAAACTGTGCCCGTCCAGCCGAAGGTAAAGAGTGCCGTCCACATGCTGACACGCTCCTTAATGGCTCTGTAGACGATCATGGAGAGGGCAGCGGTCATTCCGGCCATCACTGTCATTGTGTAGCCAAAGGCCTCCTTCCAAAACCCCAGCCTGGATTTTTCCTCATCTGCTACATTTGGCACCATAACCAGGCACAGGCCAAACACGCTTCCTACCACTGTGACCACATCTGTGTAGCCCAGCCTCTCATCCAGCAGTAGGAATGCTAGTATTGCACTGAAGACCGTGGTGGAGGCACGCCACATGATAGTGCCATTGCTGGGTGGTACTATGGCAAAGGATGTGTAGGCGCAGGTGATTGAGATTACATTGCACACACCATAAAAGAAGAGACGCAGTCGATAGCCCTTAGGGCCAAAGGGGGCCTCATGGTAGTAGAAGACCACCAGGATGGACAGCACTTGGATCACAGAGCGGATGAAGAGCAGCTCAAGAGAGGGAACTTTAGAGCGGTCAGCTGCTAAACGAGTAATCAGTGCCACACAACCATGAGCCACTGCTGCTCCAAACAAAGCCATCCAGGTCACCCTGGAGGCCAACACATTCGCCTCGCCGAAGCTGGCCAGCTGCCCCTCAACGCCCTTGTCTCTTTGCACACTTGGCTGCTTAGGTTGGGTCTCCATGGTTCCAAAGAAAGTCCTGCCACCTTTGCTGTCTGACACCAGTCTTTTCCCCACATTGGCTTCAGCGAAGGCGCCAAAGTCCTCAAAAGAGGGTGCGTCATCATAGCCCTCATCACCAGGCTGAGGGAAGTGAGTGGCATATTTCACTGTCACTGTGTTTGGGTGAATCTTAACCCGCTTTTTTGATCCATACTGAAGGGAAGATGACGATATATCCATGTTTTCTAGGCGTCAAATGGGGCAATCTGAAAAATGAAGTGAAATCCATAACAGTGTAATAGCAACTAACATGCATTCAAATATTTGGATTTACACCCCCCCCCCCAGTTTAGAGGTTTACTGTTTGCATAGTTCATCTCTATCCAAACCCCACACTCACACACATCCAAAATACACACATGCTGACACACAATGAAAATCTCACACTTATCACCTCACTCCAGTTACCTTATACCCTGCCTATCTTTACACTCGTGTTACACTGTGTATATAGGTTATGTATATCCCATGTGAGCTCATATAAGCCAAGCAGCAAACATTCTGAGGCTGATGCAGTCTGATGGGGACGAAATTACATAACAGGGATCCACCAGGGGATGATACATGAATGTGGGCCACTTATGAGTTGAATGGAATCGCACACCATAAATAAGCAAATCCTGGAGCTATGGAGGAGTGTGTGAAAGGGTTAAATGGCGGTGAAGAGTTTGAGCTGAAATATTTCTATTTTGTTTTAACTACACAAGGATTTGGTTGAAAGAGCCAATTACTGAGTATTGACTCAGACTCAGACTTAATTAATTATAAATTAAATTTATAATTAATTATAAACATTTACATTTTAAAATGTAAACCCTACAGATATTAGGAGCAAAAAAGTAATACTGCTGATGCTTTTTTTTAAAACTCAAATTTATTGTTACTGCAGTATTCATTTGGGCAACACACAACACGGATCAAAACCACAAGGGGGCAGATAGATACTCTTATTTGCCGTCTCTCCTCCTCTTGCTCCTCCTTTTTGAAATATAGATGAATATAACTTCATTACGGATAATTAACGCCAGCTATATTTATCTAAGGTATTAAAAAAACCCAAAGGAAAGCTTAAAACAATTCTTTTTAGCACCAACGGGACAGCGATGTCTTAACATTGTATTTTTAGCTTGCCAAACCAATCAAAACCATTTATTTCACACCGATGTACGAACAATTTGAGAAAAAAAAAACATGTTTTTAATCCGATTATTATTTAGTAGCCCATCTGAAATACCACCTTTCCCCCTTCCATGTTATTCAGTCCAGTTAAAGCAGGTTAAAATGTATGTATACAGATTGCTACCTGTATTTTAACAAGCTCCTATGTGAGACAACTTAGTGTAGAGAAAAAAATATATATTATCGTTAATCGTCTTACCTTTTTTCCTTTAAATTAAGTTCCTATTGGTGCACGGATCCGGGGTTTTGTCATAAAAGAAGATTTTGTCGGATTTCTTGGTCCTTACATTCGGTCATCTGGAACTGCCATTTCCCCATCTTCCGCCTCAAGTGGAGCACCTTTTTTTTTAAAGATGCGTGCTGCTTTGGTTATTCGTTCTCCACACAGTCGACGGGCACTGCTTCTGCCTCTGATGAAGCCGAAGCTGCTGTTGCCGAGGCGTGTGATGATGATGCTGATGATGCTGATGATGATGATGAAGTTGAAGGAGGAGATCGAGGAGAGAAGCAACTGTCACTGTCACAGCCAGCGGTTACTAAACCTCACTCCCCTCCCCGAGAGTCCTTCCCAACTAGGCTCGCTCATGTTCGTCATCCCTCTATTTCATTAGATTAAATCCACCTTAAGAGCAACATTTGAATTTCCCATCTACGTTAATTATGGAGAGACGAAAGAAATTAGTGCAACCACGTTATTCTTTATTTCATTATTCTCTATTTTTAACATGCATCCCTTTAACCGCACTTTAAAGCACTTTATGTGTGCAAAACGTGCATCTTATGTGCTTTTATATAAATTACTGTTAAGGGCATACAAAAAAATTACTACATAAAAAGGTAAAACAACTTGAAAGGACAATTAAGTCGTGAGATATGGTGGTTGCAGCTTGGTGAAAAGCAGGAGTTGATTTATAGTTTATAGTCACATTAAGGAAGTTGAAAGCATTTAAATTATAATGTCAACTTTACCACCACAGGCAATGCAACAGGAGCCTCAGCTGGTAGTATAGATCATATTGCCATTAGCTGCCACTGCCTGTGTAACATGTCAGATTTTAATTGGTACAGAGCACAGAGGAAGGTGATTTGTGAGGCTGTGGCAATTAACTCTGTGTCAACATTTACATTAAGCTATTTACAGTCGCTATAAATCAGACAGCAGGGAATTGTCATTTTAAGGGTTATAACTGACCTATTAGGGGAGCGAAAATGATTGCTGTAAAGATGCAGCAATTATGCTATGAACGGAAAGGTCAGCTAAGAATGTCCATATGTTCATCAAGTATATGAACACAAAACATCAATTTGACTTATAGCTACATAAGCCCTATTGTGATTAAGTCTGTTTCTGAATGAAGTATAATTAATCCATATTTGTTGCACTGAAAAATCATTTAACAGTATGAGAAGTACATGTTCTACCTTCCACCCCATGGTGGTAGGCATCTGTCTGTTAAACATTAATCTTCAGGAAGGGCTGAGAGGCAATTAAGTTAGCTTTGGTTACAGACAAGAAACAGGCAACCCTGTACGTTTCCATGCAACGCAACTGCACACTCATTACCTTGCAAGGGCAGCTTATTTTATCCCAGATTGCGCGTGATGTGATATAGCTCAAATAATTTACAACCAACATATCTTTTATTTGCTTTTCCATTGTCGCTCCTTATCAGGCAGCCAATGCTGGGAATCCTCACCCTGGTAACCCAGAAAATGGAAAATAAGCTTCTACTGTTGTGAAAGGGTCTATGTGAACCCAAATCAGTATCATTTTTCTAATCTTAACTGAGATGCTTTAGGGCCTAAAGCTAAACCAAACCTTACTACATAACTTTTGCTTGAAGCTAAATAACATTTTTAGGCATGAAACAAGCGGATACTGCAAGCTTAGTCCTGTCCAAAGGTAAAAAACAAAAATGAAAATAACAAAACAAAACAAAACATATTATGCTCACTAGTTGTTAACATATTACATCTCATCAATACAGGTAGAACCAGGTTAATTGTGCGTATATGCACCTGTAACTGTTTCAGCAGGAGGCCAATATTGCCACGTCTTCTCATGTTACTATTGAAGATGCATTATTTTTATAATGAAAACATGGATGAGATGGATAATTTGGATTATCGAGGAGGCATTTAAAGAAGTGAGATCCCGGAGGATTTTTTTTTTATTGTCTCATTTAACTGGGGGATGGCTTTGTTCTATCAAATATCTCCAGGGAGACAGCAACACATTAAGCTCCACTAATCCTGACTGCACCAGTTTTATGTCTGGCATCTCGAGGAGTGGGGGGGG
>VUQJ01045919.1:0-21202 GCA_015108635.1 Andinoacara biseriatus
ACATGTGGTTCCTGCTTGATCCAAAACACACCCGCGGCATCAGAGTACACCATTGGAGTTTTGCAGGTATTTACAACATTTTACCGCTGTATTACCTTCCTAATGAGAGGTGGTACTTGTCATACATTTCTAAAAAGAAAAAAAAAAAGGTTGTGCACCGCTCCGTAGTGCCTCGTTTTTTATTTAAATTAGCCATACTAGTGCTGATAAATTGTGTTTTAGACAGATTCTTTGAACATATGTTTTAGTGCACATGCTGCCCTGTAATGTTTTATTCATTTAGCAAGGCTATATCTCCCAGCTCTTGCTTGAAATGTATGTGGTAATTATATGTGAAAAACATTGTTGTTAGTTTTATAATGGCTGACATGTAAGTAGGCTATATAATTCAAGCTTTGAATTATAACCTAAATAGTTACATTAATTAATTTAATTAATTTTTTTTAAATTTAGTATTGTGTTAGTTACCTACCGAAAACTAAAAACTATAGTTTAAATTATTTTAAAATAGTGTTGCCTCTGCCAAACAGTAATGGAGTCTAAATACAAGGCTGTCTTATTTTGTGTAGAGCCCAAATGAAGAGAAAAGGGAATATCTCCCATTTCTTCTTAAAGAAGCAAAAACCAGGGCCAGACCAGGACCAGACAGAACCCTGCAGCAGTGACCAACCTGGAGAAGCCAGCCTGGAGACACCAGGCCCAAGTGTATCACCAGCAGGTTAGAGGCTGTGACAGAGATATTAAGTAGTAAAATCAATAAGCCTAATTCTAAAGGTTAGCATGATGCTTTTTGCATTTTTTATTGTGTCTGTTTATGCATTTTACAATTAAGTTTCAGAGAGAGAGATGAGGGTGATATAGATTCAGAGTCAGACTCTGGGGAGGAAGACAGTGTGCCAGAAGGAAATGGCACTGAACTCCCCCCACACAGCTCAACCTATTGCCCACCAAAAGAACCAGTGGGTAGGCACATACTACTCATGTTATGCTATATGGCCTACAGAAACGTAACTAATTACAACTTAACTTATTGCCCCAAAATACTCCTAAAATACTTAATATAATTACCTAATATTTATTTTTATTATCTTTGTTAAATAAACCATTTTAATTTGAGTGTGTGTGAGAAAATATTTGTTTCCTTTCGTTCATCATTTGTATATGGACCCCTCTGATAAAGCCTTGCTCACCCTTTGGCCACCCCTTGAAAAAAAGTCTAGCTCCGCCACTGCTCGTGACCATAAATACTACAGACTACGACTCATCATTGAGCAATGTAAGAGCCAAACCTACTGCTCAGCAATATGGCTCAAATGTAAATAACATGACATGTTATGTTTTTTACATGGTTGCCTTAAGATTAACACTTACAATGGTTTTAAACAGCCCTACTGATGCTGCACAGGCCTGTGTGTAATATCAAGCTTAAGTTAAAAGTTTTTTTAATCTTGGGCGCTACTCGAGTAGTGTTGTATGATTCATAGTTCAAAATGATGGGGGGTTTTTTATACAGAGCATTATTACATGACCTCAGTTCATCTTCTGTCTGAAACAAGCTGTTTTAGCTCCCCTGCCCTCAAGACAACTTTCTTCTGATTGGTTGCCCCTGGTAAACAGAAGGTCTGAGCAGCAGATGGGTGTGGCTCATTTACTCACAGAGATGATCAAATTATGGACGTTTGCTATGAATGATATCGTGAAGTGCTGAGAGTGGAAAAAACTGAGTGTTTAAAGCAGTCTGAAGCCTGAGCTTTGGCTCACAGGGATTACTTGTACATATATTGACCTCATTATTTGAAACTTTGGCCAAAGTTAATATGAGCGCTGGCCCTTGAAATAAGGAAAGCCAGAATAGGTTTAATAATAAAGGAGTCATATATTGTACGTATATATGAATATTTCTCCACAATTTACTTCAAGTTTTCCTTTTTTGCAATATTGCATCTTTTCAAATCAATTTAGGTTGATACAATATGTATTTTTAATGTGTCTGTGTAGCTGACATCGGGGAGCTGTTGGAGCAAATGGTTGAAGAGATCACAGGTTCTCTGTCAGGTCCTGCCAAAGATTTTTACCAGAGAGAGTTTGACTTTTTCAACAAGATCACTAATGTTTCTGCTATTATTAAGTAAGTCTACTAGCTTGTATTGAACTATTTGTCAATTTCATCGGTCTGCCACAACCACAGAGAAGTTTAAATCCTGATGTTTTTTTTTTGTTTTCTCTCCAGGCCAGTTCCAAAGGGAGAGGAGAGAAAAAGAGCCTGTCTCAAAGCTCTGTCTGATATCAAAGTGCAGCCAGGTAATAAATTGTCTGAGAGTATCCTATTCAGATCTGCAAACATTAGCTAAGCTACATTTTTCATCTAAATATTTTGACATTACACTGTGTGAACCAAAGAGGCCACAGGACCTTAGTGTGCTCACATGTTGTGTCAGCTCATGTTCCAAACTCCTTTTAAAGGAGACCTATTATGTTTATTTTCAGCACCATATTTTCATTTTTGAACTCTTCTGGAGTAGCTTTGCATATATTGGGCTTCCCCCTCTCTTTGAGACAGCTTTCTTTTAATTCGCTGCTCCTTGAAAACCGATGATTTGAACAGCAGGTGGTGGGGTGTAAGTGCTCAAAGTGACATCATATAGAGATTAGAAAAACTGAAAATGACTTTGGCCATATTTAATATGAGCATCCACCATTCAACAACAGCATTCATTGTAGGGGACGCGTAATACGTCCCCTTTTAAGATGTTGAATTTTTGATGGGCGGCGCAGTGGTTAGCACTGCTGCCTCACAGCTAGAATAAGGCTTGGGTTTGATTCCACCTTGGCCTGGGCCTCTCTCTCTCTGTGGAGTTTGCATGTTCTCCCCGTGTCTGCATGCATTTCCTCCAAATACTCCGGTTTCCTCCCACAGTCCAAAGACATGCACTTACTGGGGTCAGGTTAATTGGTCACTCTAAATTGCCCATAGGTGTGAATGTGAGTGTGAATGGATGTCTGTGTCTCTGTGTTGGCCCTGCGACAGGCTGGCGACCTGTACAGTGCAGTGCGTACACTGCCTCTCGCCCTGTGTTAGCTGGGATAGGCTCCAGCGGACGAGAATGGAATTTTTGATGCATGTCTGAAAATAATTCGAGATTTTATTATTTTAGCGTTGGACAGTATGCACAGTGATTACTGGTTCATATGGACACTGTAACTGATGCTCAAAACGTAACCCCTAATAAGAATAATTACAGAGCTCAGATGGGTACTTACCAAAAGTAAGTACATGAAATTAATGTATTTCAACATAAGTTCTTTCTGGATCTCCGGTTCCATAGAAAAAATGACATGTTTTAAAAATGTTGCATGTCTTCCTGCCAAATGCAGCTGGTATTTCTCAAGACAGCAAACTTCGAAAGAACATAATGGACTCATCACACTGATTAATTTACATCCTTAAATTGAGCAAACAGACTAAGGTTTCAACACAGCTGTGCTGACTTTGACGTAGACACGGTGATGTTGAAATGTTAGTCTGCTTGCACAGTCTAAGCCTGTGAAGTAATCAGTGTATTCCAGCTCCTTCTGTCCTTTCAGGGTTTGAGTTTTAGGTCTAAATGGACTGCTTCTTATAATAGTGCTGTTCTACTCTGAGCACTTAAAGTGCTTTATACAACATATCTCATTCACCCATTTACACACATTTATACTTCTTTCTATGCCTAAGTGCTTTCTGTGCTTTCACACCCACTCACACTCCAGTGGATGCTTTGGAAAGCATCTTGGGGTTCAGTGTCTTGCCCAAGGATGCTTTGGCATGCAGACTGGAGCCGCCAGGGATTGAACCACCAACCACCAACAAGATTTGGTGACATAAACCTAAAAATGCCATCTCAGCACCCATGTTACTGTTTCCTGTTTTTCTTGCTGTTTTCCAGGCTGTTACCTGCCTAGCAATCCTGAAGCCATAGTGCTGGACATTGACTACAAGTCTGGAACACCTATGCAGAGGTAATGTTGGGCCTTTGTGTTTCATGGAGGACTTTCATTGATAACTTTGACCCTGTGTCCTCTGTGTTTATCTCACAGGAGTGTATGTGTGTGTTTCGTGTGTTTGCAGTGCTGCCAAGGCGCCCTATCTGGCCAAGTTCAAGGTGAAGCGCTGTGGAGTGAGCGAACTAGAGAGGGAGGGTCTCCGCTGCCCATCAGACTCTCTGGAAGATGGAGAGGAGAATCCAGATGGGTCGAAGAAGGTTTGCTGGCAGGCAGCCATCTTCAAAGTGGGCGATGACTGCAGACAGGTACCTCATTTTTCTTTCACTGTCTGATCAGATGCTTACTTTTGTCTCAGACTAAGTTCCTACTGTGTTTTTCTCCTTTCTCCAGGATATGCTTGCTTTGCAGATCATAGGGCTTTTTAAGAATATCTTCCAGCTGGTAGGCCTGGATCTGTTTGTCTTCCCTTACAGAGTGGTGGCTACTGCACCCGGGGTATGACTTTTTTCTCCATTATTTCCTCTCCTTTCATCTCCTTTCCCAACTTACACTCTACTTAGTCTTAGAAGAAGTCAAAAGAAGATCATTTCCATCTGCAGTAATTTTACCCGGCTCTGTTAGGACGTCAGCACCGTTCCATGTTCATACATGGAGAGCATAAAGTTGGGAGAGCACTGACAAGACTAAAGAACACAACTGAGCCGGCATTCATACCAAAATATTCTACTAGCTTACAACTTTGCTCTGTGATGTGTTCTTAATCACCTAAAATGATGTGCAGTGTTTGTTTTGTTTTGTTTTGTTTTGTTTTGTTTTGTTTTACCTGGAATCAGACAGAATCCAGTGGCATGGAAAAGTATTTGCCCCGTTTTTAATTAATTTGAAAGCCTGACTCTTGCCCCCTTAATGCAAGATGATCAGCTTGGTGAAGTGAACAGAAAGCCAAATTACTATTTATTTGTTACACTGATTATGCTTAATATTAACATTAATATTAATTGGTTCATGTGTGCAGACATTGCTACACTTCACACTGATAATCACAAAGCCATTTGCTTGGAGTGGAGGCTCAGCTGCACATCACTGTCATAATGTTGGTGCACAGGGCACATCTTTACATATATTCTCTCTTTTATTTGTTTATGTACACAAATATATTTATTTAATTATGTAATTATATTTATATCTTGTGTGGTATGAATTTGTTGTCATGTTCATGAGCCTTGTCTTCATCTTCTCTTCCTCAGTGTGGTGTGATCGAGTGCATCCCAGACTGTAAATCCAGGGACCAGCTCGGCAGACAGACTGACTTTGGGATGTACGATTACTTCCGGAACCAGTATGGTGATGAATCCACCCTTGCATTCCAGAAGGTATGGAGCTTGGACCAGGAGTGACTTGTTTAGCTGCATGTTCTCCTTAATTTGCTGTCTGTCTATATAAATGATGGGGAAACTTTCTGGGGAAAACCTGGTCTTGTTTAGAGAGACGGCATCCATCCCACTTTGAATTTAATTCAATTCAGTTTTATTTATATTGTACCAAATCATAACAATTATATGCTTCGTGGATGGAGCAGCTCTCATTTCTAGAAATCTGTCCAAATTTATTAACTGCCCCCAGGTGTGACTACCCAGGGCTGAGACCAGGAACCAACATTGTTGTCTTACATGCTTCTCGTCCTCCAAAATCCCATCCCCGTAGAGACTGTGTCCCAGACCACCAAAACACACCAAAAATCAGCAAAAAAGGAATTTAACGATAAAAATTGGCATAGAAAGAGCAGTATAACACCCTCAGCTGCACCAAACAGTAAAAACTGTTAAATGTGGATTATTAAACCCTACATTGATCACGATATCGATTTATTCTTCCTTACACAAATCTGTTTAAAGCAGGATGAGTATGTTAGTTTAAATGAATCAGCACCCCCAGCTTATATTAAAAAGCAGACAGAGTTAAAATTAATTTGAAAGCCTGACTCTTAACTTTGTGCACGCTAATTGGAAAATTCAAAAACCAGTTCTATTTGTTGTCTGTCATCAACCTGACCCAACCTGCCTTTTGCCCTAAAATTGACAATTAGTCCCTTACTTTATGAAAGCAGAAAATCAAATCCTTGATCCTCGTTTGAACCTTTTAGGCAACATTCACTGTCATCTGAGACTTTTTTTTTTTTTTTAAATATGATGGGAAACAAGCATAATTTCCGCTTATTAGCAGGTTTGTCCCCTTTTTGCAGGCTCGTTATAACTTCATCCGCAGTATGGCCGCCTACAGCCTGCTGCTGTTTCTGCTGCAGATCAAAGACAGACACAACGGCAACATCATGCTGGACAGCAAGGGCCACCTCATCCACATAGGTGGGTCGTGTGGCCTTGGTCTGAATGATTGTTTCTTTCTTTCTTTCTTTCTTTCTTTCTTTCTTTCTTTCTTTCTTTCTTTCTTTCTTTCTTTCTTTCTCTCTCTCTTAAATGTCTACAATAACTAGTTATTATCTCAGTAGTTATTATTATCTTATTATTTATCATTGTTATTAATTGTTATTAATATTGGTCAGAACTGGGCAACATTTTTTAAATGAGTCCATATAACACCAGGAAAGTTTTTTTTTTAATTGATTAATTTTTCTTATTTTACAGAGTAATGGTGACATTTTTTTTTTTATTTCTACCTTGTTTCTTGCAGATTTTGGCTTCATGTTTGAGAGCTCTCCCGGCGGAAACCTGGGCTGGGAGCCAGACATCAAGCTGACGGATGAGATGGTGATGATCATGGGAGGCAAGATGGAGGCCACACCTTTTAAATGGTTCATGGAAATGTGTGTCAGAGGATATCTGGCTGTACGGTATGAAACCCCCAACAAAAACAACTGTCTGCTATTTTAAGGTTTCTCTCCATCACTGTCCAGTGAGGAAAATTAAAGTTTTAGGTATTATTGTACAATTTCATTGCTATGTAGATGATACCTAGGCTTATTTATCCATGAGGTCAGATGACACACACCAATTAGTTAAACTGCAGGAATGTCTTAAGTCAAATTTCTGCTTCTAAATTCACATAAAACTGAACAGATTGTATTTGGTCCTGAAAATCTTAGAAACATGGTTTCTAACCAGATACTTACTCTGGATGGCTTTACCTTGAGCTCCAGTAACACTGTGAAGAATCTTGGAGTCATTTTATCTCATAAACCTCATAGTAGCACCCCAATAGAGCACTTTGCTCTCAGACTGCTGGCTTACTTGTCGTTCCTGGGATATTTAAAATTAGAATGAGAGGCACAGCCTTCAACTTTCAGGCCCCTCTTCAGTATAAAGAGCCTTGAGGCGATTGTTGTGATTTAGCGTTTTATAAATAAAACTGAATTGAACTGAATTAAACTGTAGTTTAACTTCATTTTGGGTCTTCTCTGAACAAACAGGCCCTACATGGATGCAGTGGTTTCTCTAGTGACCCTTATGCTGGACACTGGGCTGCCGTGCTTTAGAGGACAAACCATAAAACTCCTCAAGTAAGTTCAACAGCAGGACGTGAATGTTTTTCATTCTATACTTATTTATGTCGTATTTATGTCAAAAATCAACTATAGAGTGAAATGTTGCCTGTGTATCTGACAATAAAGCTGTACAGAAAATAGTATTTGAAGAAAAAAAAGGAAGCAACACAAAAAGTGGTCACTGCAGTCAAAAGAATCAATGTACATACATATAAGGCACAGTTACACTAGACAGTGAAACTACGTTTCTTCTCTCAAAAAAAGTTCATATTGATTGACATTTTTTTGTGGGGTGGGGTTGTGTTTTTCAGGGGACGTTTTAATCCACAAATGAGTGAAAAAGAAGCGGCGGCATTCATCATCAAAGTCATCCAAAGCTGTTTCCTCAGTAGCAGGTGAGAACTGTCGCACCTTTATGCAGCTGATTTTACTTACATTACTTAATTTGTGCAGCAGTTGTTACAGCAATCAAAAATATGAGGCCATTGCTGAGCCGTATAGAGCCCCATCGAATGCAAGAATAAGATGTATCGCACTGCTTATGTACAGCACAGGTGGAGAGACATTAATGGGAACTAAGCTAGTCTGAATGAATTATCGTTGTATAGCATCTTTTGGGGATATTAAAGTACATCTATCAAGAATCTGGCCTAAAAGAACTTCATTAGCGTACCCCTACCTTTAACATTATTCCTTTAACACTGTTGCACTAATAGATTTTTTTGTTACCTCCATTTCAACAGGAGCAAGACATACGACATGCTGCAGTATTACCAGAACCAGATTCCTTACTGAAGATTGTCTGCCAGCGTTCCACTGTGCATCCAGAACAAACAAGCAGTGTTAGTGTATCTTTATAAAAAGTTTAATGTGACAGTCCTGTACACTACTCTGCTCCTCAGAGGCAAAAATGGAGCTCTTAAATGCTAATTTATCTCCCTCTCATGTGATTACTTACATGAGACTGAAAAATGATGTGTGACGTTTACTAAAGTGGTATCTGAAACACCCTTTAACTATTTTCTTGATGCTGTTACTTGTTACTGTGCAAACACTAAGTTAAGGGTCACATTAGAGGAAGTTGGCCAAAAAGGGAGCCATACTTACAGTCTTTGTAAAACGCGGCTGTTATCGTTTTGTTTCTGTGCTGTTATCCACTTTAATGCACTTTATTGATTACAGTATTTCTGCAGCTTCACCTGCCTACAGTCAAGAGATTAAAGCTCAGACATAAGAGATTAAAACAATCTGAACAAATGTAGATCCAAAATGAATGCAGCAGTCAATCAGCATTAATCTAACAGTAGTCTTTAGAAATGTAAAGGTGTTTAGAGAATCTGACATATTTAAGCTGTAGTTTGTACTGTAAACTATTTACTGTAGAGTCTCAGCAGATTAGGCATTTTTGTGTGTGTATGTGTAGTTATGTGTGACAGACTTTTAAATGTGTTGCTTTGACGGTTACACCTCTTCATGCCAGTCTTTATACAGTACCAGTCAAAGGTTTGCACACACAGACTTTTGTCTGGTACTGTATGTCAAATCTGTTGTATGGAGGCATTTTTACACTAGGTTTTGGGTCCGGTTCGCCCTTTTGTTTCCACTGTTTTACCACAGTTTTCAGTGTATCTTTATTTGACTATAGGAGACACACGCAATAAAAAAGTTCTGTGAAGCTATACGTTTAAGTAGCACTTACTCCTTTTACCAGCAATTACTTCTAAATTATTTGACCTGCATTTTAAGTAAATGTCACAGAAATTCTGTTTAACTTAAGTAGGTAGAATTCTTAACCGAACATAAATTTACAGTAACTTATTGGTTTGGCTTTGAGGATTTCAGTTTAGAGTAATAGATGAGAAGCTATGTCCACTGCATGATTTTAAACCTGTTTACTAAGTTGCAGCTGGAATTTGCATGGTGTATGTTATGCAGTCACAATCAAAATCCAAAACTTATTTTGTTTGAAGAGAATAGTAATATGAACCTAGACAAACATAAGTAATATTAAAAGACTTCATGTTGTGCTGACTGTGCAGGAATGTGTGTCTTTTCTTGCTACTGTCTGCCTTTAGATTAGAAAAAAAGAAAGCACAAGTGAGACAAAAAAAAAGGGAAAATAAGACCTTCTCTTGTGTTTAGAACCTTCTGTGTCAAATGTCAAAAAAGAGATTTTAATTTAAGTCGTTTGTTGGTCGTTGCTACTCGAGGAGCAAAGGTGCTAACAGATGAAAGGCAGTGAACAAGAGCCTGAACAGTTTGGTGGAGTTTTGGTTGGATAACAGAGCAATATTTTTTATTTTTTTCCAAAAGAAAAAAGATAAATCATGCATCTTTGGTTTCACTGCGCCTCAGCTGAAGAAATAGCTAGCTTGCCAAACACTGAGAAATTTTAATAAACTTGTGGTACAGATTCATAAGATGACAAAACTCATGCCAGGAATGAGAAAATGTCCTGAATACTGACACACAGTGCTTATCGCTGCCTGAACACATGGCCTACTTTATTACTGGAGAGTACCCAAACTTTAATTTGATATCAGCTGCTAAACCAGGAGGAAGTTCCAGGTTGGAGAACATTGGAAATAAAAGCACAAGGTGTTGTAGTGAAAATGCCTAAATTTGACACACAGACTGAACCAGAGTTCATTAGCTTCATATCGCTATAAAAATGAATTTTCTTTACTTTCTTCTTTTCTTTTTCTGCTAGTACTATTTTTCCTCCAAATTTTTCCATGTTTTTCTTCATTTTTCTTTATATCCGTCTTTGTCTTTTCCCTTATTCTATGACTTATTATCTTAATTCTTCTTTCTTCTCCAATATTAAATGCCTAAATACAGCACACAGGCTAAACCATGACCCACTGGTTATTACAGATATCTTTTTTTGTGTCGTGTCTAATAAGAATACATGTGTGCAACATGTCTGCAAAACCCTGTTTAGAAACATTCCTCATGTTAGCATTATTATTATTATTATTAGTCTTTGCATCGAACCGAGTCTCTTGGCTAACCGATGCAGATCATGAGCATACCTAAAAAGCCATTTCTCCTACCCTTGGTAGAATCACAACTGTAGTAATACTTGACATAAAAAGACCTTTATGCAATATATTTGTGTATCAATGCTGTATCTGTGTCTTGTGTTCTACAAATGAAATTGCTATGATTCCCTCTATTCCTTGTGTGAGAAATTTAATGCTGCAGCTGTGTTTTCTTATTGTCTTTCTTCAAGTTTGAGTATACAGAAATGTAATGGGTGTAAATGAGGGGATGTCACTGCTGAGGTCAATTTTATTCAGATTCTGATATTTTAAACATGTAAATCATCCCTCATATTCACTGTTATTGGTCTGAGGTTTGGGTCATCCTGCTTGTTTACTCATACGGCTATCTTTGTGAGGACCAGTCTGAACTTTAGCTGGGAGTGAGGTCATGAGGGAATTTCCTCCAGTCTTCACTTTGGGACAGACCTTCAGAGAGCTAATTTAGGGTTAAGGTTTGAACTAAATTCAGGTTAGGGCTAGGCTTAGGGGCCTGGGAGTGCAATGATTAATGTCCTCATAGAAATAGCCATACGCTCTCTCCCTCTCTCTCTCTCTCTCTCTCTGTGTGTGTGGGTGTGTGTGTTTGTGTTTTCTCAGTTTGTGGGGACATCAGTACATTGTTCAGATAAGGATCTGTTGTTCTGCTAATGTGTGGGAACTCATTATTGTCAAATTAAAAATGAAACTTACACCAGAATCTGTCAGTGTATCATTTATTCTTCTTTCCTCTCTTTTTCTTATTTTATTCCATTTGTGTGGTGGCTGTAGCTCATGAGGTAGAGCAGGTTCGATTCCTGGTTTAGATTTTGACTTCATACAAGCGGCTGTAGAGCTTGTGAGCAAGAAGACCTTTGATGTGTAATTGGATATAATTGTTTAAATCAAATGTGAGCAATTTAAGCTTTTGAGGTTAAGGAGCTATTGCTGCTGTCATAGGGTGAGAGACAAGGTAAATACTGGACAGTGTCAATGGACTAACACAGACAAGTATTCACACCAAAAGACAATTTAGAATCACTATTTAACCTAACATAATGTCTTTGGGAAGAAGCTGAATTAACCTGTGACCCCAGCCAGCTTGTGGATTTGTGAGGTACCGGTGCTAATCCCTGTTCTCCACATTAAGAGTAAAGAACAAAAAACAAGGTGGAAAATAGCATTGAACTACTTCTGTGGTTCAAAGTAAGGGTAAGATACTAAATATTTCCACTTATCCTGTTGAGTTGTTTCCTGTGCCAAATTATTTGTCCCTTGGTCATTTAATTCTCTATGTACTTTTAAGGAGAAATTTCAAGAGTTCAAATTCAGCTCAATTTATAAAGCTGCTGGCTACAACCAGTTCTCGTTGTTATTGCGGTGTTATTACAGTGTAGTATCCAGTGACATTACACCCGATTGTTGTTCAGGCAGCAGCAGCAGTGACAGCATGTTATTATATTGTATAGCGGATTGAGGCGATAGTCTTCATGGATGATTGACTAAAAGAAACAGCGACAGTCTATGGCGGTCTCAGGTGAACTGCTGATTTTTTTTTTAAAACAGGTGATCTGCGCCTCTGTGTGGTGACGTCAAAGGGATGGGCGAGTCACGTGCCTGCCTCCGAGTGAAACCTGTGGTTAACGTTACTGAAATGGGAGAGCGAAGAACGGGAAAAGGAAGGAAAGCGAACAAGGTAAGCGACCTCCGGGATGAATGTTTACATCCTCTATTCAGAGCGCAGGAGTGTTTGTGTCGCAGAATAAGAGTCGGAGTCGTCCGGTTCGTGGGAATACAAGTTTTATGTCGAAAAGTAAGCGGTAAACAGAAGGCTGCGTCAACTTAACGCGCTCTTCGAGTGAAGTTTACCTCCTCAGCCGCCGCTGTTGCCCCCCACAAAACACGTGAAAACAGCCGCGTTAGGAAGAAAAAGACACTATAACGATCTCCAAACTACAGTAAGTACGATATTAACTTATCATGAATTCACAGTAGTTTTTGGCTGACCTTTCCCCCTTGGCCAAGCCCTCTGGCTGTGTGCCAGCTCCAGCTATAAGGTCCGCGGGTTTATTAGGCCTCTTACTGGACAGAGCATTATTTGTTAGTGAATACTGTAAAGAAAAAAAAGCATCCTATTTTCTCTTTGATCGTGTCATTAAAGCAAAACTGCTTACAAACAGCTTCCTGATAACTTGTATAGGCGTCTAATTCAACCTGGAGATGGAGTCAAGAGTGAACTAACAGTCCTCTTCGTAAGCCGCTGTTCTCCAGTTTAATCACAGCTGGAGTATTCAGGTCCATTGCTCCAGCTAAAACAACTATTAGTGCCATACTAATAGTTAAAATACTAAATTAGCATGACTACTACTGTTAATAATAATAATAATGGATTATATTTTATTAATTAATCATAAGTCAATTTTGTGATATTAAAAGTAAATATCAAGTCTCCTTACATTGACCAGTTATGATAAGCGTGAACTCACCGAGAAATCTGATTGGTTAAGACTCCGAGAAAGCTTAAGGTGGACCTGTTATGCTTTTCCTTTTTTTTTAAATACATTGTTACAATGGCGTTGCTCTTGTTAAAAAATAACCAGTTTCCAATAATGTGTATGTACGAGGCATCCCTGTGAGCCACAAGCACAGACCGCACAAAACATTTTAAGACGTGAGAGCAGATATCCCTAATTTTAAAATCTGAGGTAGGCTAAGGCTTCAGTTCCCTTTCAGCTTCAGTATAAAGTGTCATTCCTGGTATTCGCTGCCATTTAAGTCCCCATCACAGGCCTGGGTATATTTTGTATAAAAATGGGCAATTACTTATTAGATGTTACAAATTACTCATTCTTACAAGTTCAGTTACAAAAAACCTATAAATATCACCCAAAAATTGACATTTTTCATTACTGTTGCATAGCCTTATTTATACTATTCTTAATTTTTTTATGCTTAAAGTTTTTTTTTATAAATAGGTTGTGTTAATAAATTGCCTGTCACCGCCTTTATACTCTGAATGAGTTGTTTTAGTTACATGATTTAGTAAGTTGTATATTTTTTTTGAGGCAACATAAATATCAGTCTTTCATCAACCTATTTTTCTGGTTTCAAAATGGTTCACTGATGTGTTAAAGCATAAAATGTCCACCCTGTTACCCTTATTTACAGTATAAACTGATATTTTTCATATTTTCGATAATATGGTTGATAAGCATGTTAACTTTGGTTTTTGTGGTCTTCATCTGCTGGGCTGTCCAAGCTGCATCACATCAGTAATAATGGCTGACTATGAGCATAAAACGTCCTCCCTGTTACTGTCCATCCTTTTACTGTTTTCCACAGTAACAGGATGGTCACTGACGTAATATGCAGATTTTTGTAAGTCTTTTAAATTTATTTCAAGCATGACGTGCAGCGGTTTAACCTATAAATCATTTTTATTTAGAATAATAAATGGTGACATTTTTCTAATGAATGTAAATGAAAAACAGTTATGTCTACAACAGGGATCCTCACATCCAGGCCTCGAGAGCCGGTGTCCTGCAGGTTTTAGATGTGTCTCTGCTTCAACACACCTGAATCAAATGGCTGAATTACCTCCTGGCTCTCGAGGCCTGGATGCGAGTATCCCTGTCTATAACTTCTGTTCACTGAGGGAGAGGAACGAGATACAGCACATATAGTATGGGATATCACACCCCTGCGTGTCCTGGCTGAAGACACCTCTATTCACACCTTTAAAGCAGGTGACATGTGAACACATATGTGCGGCCCCATATGTGTCATTCTCCTGGTGGAATGTGCTCTCACACCCTGAGGCAAAGCAAGACCTTTAGTGTCATATGCGAGGGAGATGACCTCCATAATCCAGTGGGAGAGCCTCTGTTTAGACAGAGCTCTACCCCTTGCTGGATTAGCGAAGCAGATAAACAACTGGCCACATAAATGCACATTCTGAGTGCGGTCAGTGTAGGCCCACAGCAGATGCATTGGACACAGAGAATGCAGCCTCCCCTCCTCCTCAGGTGCAAAAGGAGGGGGTAAAAACTCTGAAGCTGAAATTTAACAGAGCAGGGAACGGCGCACATATAATTGGGTGCCAATTGCTGCATCTGTAACAAAGCAATAAAAAAAGAGAACAAACAGCACAGCCCCCAATACGTAAATGAACGAAACTTTATAAAGCACCTTTCTACAAAATTCTTGAAGTCAGTGCCTCATTTACCCACGCACATATCCACTAATATATATTGGGAAAGTGATACACACCAAAAATAACGAATGTAACTTTATCTGATAATTCTAAATGTTAAATACTGTATGTTTGGGGTGCAGGCATCAAGTCAGCGTATTTTCTAATGTTTTGTGAGTGTAACACTGTTAGTGTGATGATAAATGTTTACAATAACCAGATCCTGACATGTAACACACACACACGCACACACACGCACAAACACACACATACACACTCTGAAAGGAGGGAGTTCACATCAGCTATTGAAAGCTTAGTGTCCTATACATTTACCTAACACAAATAGGAAAAATTGAAGAACATTAATTCATTTAATGTTTTTTAATAGTTTGTTTTATTTGGATATCCTTTGTGTAGTTGTAGGGCTTTTGTAAAAAACAGAGAGGAAAACGAGCTGAACGGCCAAGATATCTGAAAATTCAATTAGCGCAAACAAATTGAATTTTAGTTCAAGTTTAGTTGTAAGTACTGTTGAAACAACGAAGACTCAACAAAGATGGGAAAAGTATTATACACTTAGGTGTAAATTTTCATTTTACCCAAGTATAAATCAAGCCTCTCTTTTAGATCATTTATCAGCCCTGAGATCCTCCAGAAGAGCACACACACCATTCGTTGCCCTTCTTTCTCTGTCCTTCACTTCTCTCTTTCCAGCCTCTCGAGTTATGGCTCTGATTGTTAGGCGATGAAGGCAGAGCACAGGAGTGGTGCTAGTAGAAACAAGGATGAAAATATTGTAGTCAGTCCATCACAGGGTTGGAGTGCATATACAATACTGATGTGTGTCAGTGTGCATGTGTGTACATAAGTATGTCTGAAAGTGTGACAGAGGGTGGGCGGTGACAAGAGGTTTGAATATAACCAGGGGTGTGATGCTCAGTATTTTCAGCAGACTGTGGCACTGATTTATGTAATCTGTTGGGACAGAAGTGATATGGCTCTTGAAGGTTTACCCAAAATGATCTTTTTGAAGTATTATTGATTTAATTATTAGAAAACATGAGCAAATAAAACATCCACAGTGTCAGTATTGTTCTACATCATAGATGTTAAATAGGTTCAGTTGTATAATTGAAAACTATGATATATCGCAAGATATTGATGCTCAAATTTGTTTTTTTTAGCAGGGCATAAATGTGTTTTTCAGCCCCAAAAATTTCCTGTTAGATTTTCCCACCCCTGTGTACTTTGAAGGCCTGTAATGGAGAGTTTTCATAGTATAGTGGTAACATTTTGATTGTTTGATGGCTTCATTAAATGTGCTAAAGTCATATTACAAAATAAATAAAATAATTAACTCATCTGAATTTGCTTTTTTTTGGCTGGAGAGATGTGAAGGACCAGAGATAGCTGGTTAACAGTGACTTGAACTCTCAAACTAAGTGAGGGAAGGGTACAGCAGTTGCAAAAAGTATTTACGTGGCTGTCATAGCAGGCCCACCCAAGTGATGTCTACGTGTGGGAAACACTGCCTGCTTATGCCAGTTTAGCTTCGGACCCAGTGCAGTGCATTAAATGATAAAATGCGTGATACAACACTGAGTTTACTTCTTGTCTTACATCTTTCATCTTCACATCTTCCCTGTTTGTCTCTACAGGTGATTCATCGGCACACTGTTTATTCATACAAGGTTTGCATTCTGGCCTGCAAGCCAATGTAAGTCGTGTTGAGTGACTGCGTGTGAAAGAGGTATTCAAGCATTCTTTCTTACCCTCTCAAGATCAAATCTACCAAAAGAAACTGTCTGTCAAGGGCTCATTAGTTAGTAAGAATGTTATTTTTGATCTGTCTGCAGCAACAGCTTGTGGTAAGTCGAGCGTTCCCGGATAGCTTATTACAGCAATGTGAATTCACGCTCCATGCTTGTTTGCAGCACAAAATACACTCTTGGGTCAGCTTGCATGGAGGAGGCTGGGATAACATCTTCAATCATGAGGGCTTTCTGGATGAAGGGGGTTTTCTCTGGTGACATCTGGTACTCTGGGGCTTATCTTTTTTAGTTAGGTACGCTTTGGTATGTTGGCATGAATGTTGGGCTTGAATATCAGTTATAAAATTATCATCAATCTGGGACTTTATTTTTTTTTCTTCTTTTTACTTCTTAATTCTTTCCTTCTGTTTCTTGCTTCTGTTATTTATTTGAACTTAATAGTAAGAATGAAGCTAAAACAAATAAACAGTTTTTAATTATGTGATCAGTAGAATTAATTAAATACATAATTAGGGAGTGATTATTCAACCAGTTAATTAGCTTTCAAGTCTTAAACATTTATCGATCGATTACTGTCAGAAATTACCAGGCACACGGTTAGAAGGCCTTGCCTCATGGGGTCTGGGCCTCTTTGAATAACTATCCAACTAGATATGTTAAAAGTCAATTCATACAGCCACAAAGAGGTGCAAAATAATAATAGAGAGGATGACTCACCACAAAACGACAAAGCAGTCTAAAGACAGATGCTAAATATATGCAAAAAGGATGTAAATGAAGTAACTTCTAATGTCAATACAGAATGTTGGTAAATAATGTCAATAAATGGTTGGTAAATCTTACCCAAAGATTCAGCAACTGAAAAAGTTCAAAATGACTAGAAATAGATGCAAAATAAACCCAAATGGAGTGGAAAAAAAAAAACAGTGTAAAAATCAGGGGAAATTACTGTTGAGGGACACACTCTTATCTCAGAGGAACTCACATCGACTGTAAAGCCACAAATTGATCACAAAGAAGCTAAAGAGAAGCAAAAGGAGCACAAATACATGTAAAAGCACAGCAAAAAGACACAATGAAAAGGACTACATGTAAAACGGCATCAAAGGACCAAAAATGTACAACTTGAAATAACTACAGAGACTTAAAACAACAAAGGTCAAATAGTAACTGGCACAGTATAATGCAAAATGACTTAATACACAGATACTTAAAATAAATGCAAAGTGATAGAAAGTAACTAAGAGGAAAAAAGAATCCGCGCTGCAGAGGCACAAAATCACCGTGACTCAAAATAACTCTGAAATATGATGCAGAGACAAAGTGAATGCAAACCAATCACGATATTCTTGTTGATTCCAATTCTTGATTTTTCACTTAGTTTTACCTGCCGATTACTGATTTTTCTATAACTGACAGCATAAATAAACAAAAATTAAGAACTTTTATTCAATGCATATGTACAGTGTTGTGAAAAGGCATTAGCCTCCTTCCCGGTTTGTTAGTTTTTTGTATATTTCTTGCAGTTAAATGTTGCAGATCATCAAACAAATTCTAATATTAGACTAAGATAACCCAAAGCTTCTTTAATAGGGTCCAAGAATAAAAATAAGGAGCATTAAGTAAGTACAGTAGGGCCCCTTTGGCACTGACTTCTGTAATTCTTGCAGCCTTGTGATACACCTAACCTTTTTTTTTTTTTTAAGAGTACAATAAGTACTGACACAATAACTTATAAACATATCTGTGCTTTTAGGGACCATCACTATCCTCATGTCCTATGGAGGAGACATTTACGGACGCACTGAGCACGTCCGCCAGGCGCCCCACTATGACCAGGTACCCCAAGGTTCTTTATCTCTATCGGACTCCTACGATCTGCAGTCCCTGAGAGAGCAGAGTGCTCCTCATCTTTCAAAGAGCACCGACCCTCTTCCACCTCCACCTTTGCCTGCTCAACCTCCTGTGGGCCCCGAGTTTGACCCCAGTGGAAGTGAAGACAACGGTGACCCAGATCCTGACCCTGCCATCGACATCAAACCAGTCCATCGCTTCGTCCCCGACTCATGGAAGAACTTCTTCAGAGGAAGCAACCGCAGCAGTAAAAAGACACCCTCCATGCCTGCGTCTTCAAACAATAATAATAGTACAACAGGGGGAGTTCGCTGCTCTCCCCCACACTCCCCCTCTCTTCCTGGATCATACCGGGATCGCTATGGAGGATCAGGCGGCAGCTACAACTCCCGCAAAGAGCTTCTGGAAGCAAGGGATGGTCATGAGTCTGTGTCGGGGCGCACCTATCGTACAGGCCTGACCTACAGCGAGCGAGTGGAGGAATACCATCAGCGCTACGCCTACATGAAGTCCTGGGCTGGGCTGCTGAGGATTCTGGGCTGTGTGGAGCTGCTGCTGGGAGCAGCTGTATTTGCCTGTGTTTGCGCTTATATCCACAAAGACAACGAGTGGTTCAATATGTTTGGATACTCGTTTCCTGGTGGAGCTTATGGAGCGGGATACTACAATGGCAACATGGGCGGGAGTTACTACACAGGCCCCCTAACCCCTTTTGTGTTGGTGGTGGCAGGGCTGGCATGGCTGGTGACTGTGATCGTATTAGTGTTGGGGATGACTATGTACTATCGCACCATCCTACTAGACTCCACCTGGTGGCCTCTGACGGAGTTTATCATAAACCTGGTTTTGGCAGTGCTGTACATGGTAGCAGGTAGGAAACATTGTTTTCTTTACCAGAAAAAATTAAGCTGGAAATTGGCATAGTAGCCCCCTATAACTAAAGGTACCAATGGAACCAATAGAAGACTCCATTAAAAGCAAGTCCTACATTTAATATCCAACTATAGGACAAATGCAGTTAAAGTAGGTAAGGCAGAAAATCATTTTCAGTTCAACAATTTTGCCATTGTAGCAGATTGAAGTGAAGCTATTTCATAATGCCAGCTTGGCTCTTAACATATATTCGGAGCCAGTCTGAACACATTAATAACAATTGATCACTAACTCACTAATTTCTAATACATAACAAAGAGAAGAGAAACACATCCTTTTATGTAAATGTGGGGCACTGGGTAATGTCATATACTTCCCATACTCCCTGTAGAAACAAACACTAAATTAATTATGCAAAAAGAAAAATCATCTGAAAAGTTATTAACTAAAACTCTAAAATCAATTTGGTGTGCTTAGAAGTACAATATTGCAGTGGAATAGAAGTTTTAAGTAAAAAAAAATAGACATTCAGGTCATTACAAATTGCAAAGTACATAACTTTGGCTGATGGTTTAAATCTGATTTTGAAATTTAAATGAAGAAAACATTCAGTCTGTCTCACTTGAACTGTCTAATGTCTAATGTTTTTGTTCACCAGCCATTGTCTATGTCCGAGACACAACCCGTGGAGGGCTCTGCTCCTACCCAGTGTTCAATAATGGCATCAATGGAGCGTTCTGCAGAACGGAGGCAGGCCAGACTGCTGCGATTATCTTCCTCTTTGTCACAATGATTGTGTATCTGATTGGAGCTATTGTGTGTCTCAAACTGTGGAGACGTGAAGCTGCACGCAGGTACCGAGAGAGGCACGGCCAGGAGGTAAGCTTGCATTGTTTTTTTTTTGATCTGTATATGGAGTGCAGTAGAGGGATTCTTCATATTCAGTCTGCAGTCCTTCTTCACTTACTTAATTACTTACTTGATTACTTAAAAACAGGCTGCAAACATGTCCGCACACGCAGACTGCACTACAACAACAAACCACATACTTTGCACACAGGCTATATGGGAGTGAGTGGGTGGGGTCTGTGAATCGTGCCTGTGTGCTGCCAGAAGGTGTACACACAGTTCATTTCTGTTTTGCCTTTTGCATTTTCTCTTGTGTTATTTGTGCAACGTTTTCAGAAATATTCTGATTTCTGAAAAAGTGTAAAAACAACAAAGCAAAAACAAAATTTACAATCTGCTGTTGGTAATGTTAGGATTAAGGGCAGCCTAAAAGTATATATGTGCAAGATGTAAAAAAAATACATATAAATGTATTTGTCACATGTTAATAGAATTATATTTTTTATATGTTTGACATGTACAGATGCAGCCCTCAAACACACAAGCTGTGCAGTCATTGGTAAGCATTCTGTAAGAACAGAGTGTGCACATTAAACATATAACAATCCACATTTCGAATGCTGAAAGAATGAAAGCTTTTTCTGTCTTTTTAAGTATTACAGTGAGCAAGTATACATGTCGCTGTGTCTCTACAGATGGTAACAGATTCTGCTCCTGCTCCCAGAGTTCCAGAACAGGTCCAGGGCTCCTCAGTGGTTCCCATCCAAGCTGCACCAAAAGCAGTTCCTGCAAAGATTTTGCAGGGAGCTATACCATCGGGACACATTCCTAAACCTGTTATAGTACCAGACTACATTGCGTGAGTGCTTCCCAGAATATAGAAATAAAGAGAAGTATATACAATACACAGTCAAACTGCAACCAGCACTTTCATCTTAAAATGGCAAACAAAGATGTACAGTTAGATATCAGAAGACAAGGGAAAAATTACAACTGTACACACTTAAATATACACATATCTACACTAAATTGCCAAAAGTATCCGTTTGCCTGCTTTCACATGCATATGAACTTCACATATGACATCCCATTCTTTATCCAGAGGGTTTAATATGATGTCGACCCACCTTTTGCAGCTATTACAGCTTCAGATGAG
>VUQJ01045921.1:3071-18432 GCA_015108635.1 Andinoacara biseriatus
CACACACACACACACACACACACACACACAGTTTGCCTGCAGACACTCACTAATAAGACATGGATGCTTGTTTTGTTTTGTTGTCATTTCTTTTTTATCACAATACCAAAAGTTTCAGTATATTTTCATCAATATCACTGTATTCCTCTAGAATACAGATGATGGAATGGTGACAAGCCCTATGATAGGTTGGCCACCTGTCCAAGGTGTAGCTGGGATAATGGATGGATGGATGGATGCTGACAGTGACAACCTGCAGCATTTACAGCACCTTGGCGCTGGTTTACCAATGAGTCTTACTCTCAGCCAAACTGATCTCTGAGTCTAAATTTAGCTCCTTACCAGGCCAGCTTGTTGAAAAATTGATCGATAGCGGAGTTGCTGCCATAGTAACAGTCATCGTTTTAATGGTGGTCAGGTGTCACTGGATCTCCTGTTAAGCAGATAGTGAACAACAGTGGGTGCAGTGCAGGATGATGAAACAAAGTCGTCTCTGAAGCCGGTGACATGTCCAGGAGTGGTCACAGGACAGATAAGGTGAGGCTCTATCTTTAAAACCCTCATAACGCTGCGTGTGGTTTCATGAGGACAAGGTGGGAGACGAATCAACACATTGTTGGCATAGCGATGTCATCACGGCTGAAGCAGTCTGCTGTGACCTGTGACTTGTCTCTATCTGTAGGGGGCTGACACGGTGGAGCTGTGTGGCCGGGGGAGCTGGTGGCTGGAAACGCTGAAAGTAGGTGCCGTACTGCCGTTTGGTTTCACAGACTGTCTGTGAAACAAAGTGCAGGCTTCAGTGCAGGCCCACACACTCGCCAAACCCACCAAACCTTGCATACTTAAAGTAGTGTACTCCTGTTTATGCAAGGGTGCATTACCACCTGGGCAACAAAGTTGATTTGCCTCAACAGAAGCAGTGTGCATGTAAACGTAATTTTAGAACAAACAGAATCTCCTTTGGTTTTCTTTAACTGGATCAACTGCACATTTGTGAGAAATTTTTTATCATTCAAGTAGCGTATTAACTATATCAGGCCAAGCCAGCAATATTTCATCACTGAGTTGGCACCTACAGTGGAATTCAGCAGGGGTTCCTCATGCGGTCACAGCATCCATGAACTTATGGGTAGCGGCATTAGCACCGTTTTGTATTAGACACCACAGTTGATCATGTAATGTTGTAAAATGTTAAAATGTTAATGTTTAAATTGTTATAAAATAGTTGCAAGATTAAGAAATGGTGGTCACAGATTCTCAAAAACTCTCCCACTCTTCCAGGACACACCCATCCCGGGAGCCTACCACATCCAAGACTTCATCGAAGAGGCTGACCTGAACCCTGTGAGAAAGACTTACGGTTTCAAAGGTGTAGGCAGAAAACCTGAGACCATGGGCGCGCATAAGGGGGATATGTTGCTACCTGGAGCCTATGAATACACTGACTCCACCCAGCAAGTCCTGATGCACCAGGCCTCCTACTCTTTCAAAAACTGCCCACGACCTGACAATTTCACCCTTGGAATTAGAGACAAGGTAGCACTGAGACTGATTTATTCTCTCTTCCTCTCCCAACCAAATATAAAGCACCTTGGGGCAACTGTTTGTGATTTGCTATATAAATAAAATTGAACTGAATTTACTGACCCTTTTGTCATATTTCAAAGGAAAAGTAAGCCTACTTTAAACATACCTTCCTTTGCTTTCTCGCTTTCCTTTTAGTTGAAAGACAGTGAAAATTAATAATAGTGAATACATCCTGAAGTAATATGTAACTACAGAGAAACTACTAAGTATGACGCTTCATTACTTGAGTCAACACCAAAAGAATAATTAAAGAAATAGATAAAAGTTTAATCGAAGGTCCACAATTTATGTTGTTCCTTTATTGCTATTTTTTTTTTCTAAAAGACATCCACTAGGTCACATTGGATCCTTTGGTGGGCCGGTTCTTTCCCTATACGTTTGACTCTCCTGCTCTAAGTGCAGATGTGAAAAATAAAAGGACACCCTGTGATTCACTGGCTTGTAGAACCACTTTCAGCAGCAACAACTTGAAGCTTCAACAACATCTTGAACTGTTCTCTGGATGACGTTGTCAGACTCTCACATCAGTACGGGGGGATTTTGGCCTGATCTTTACAATTTTGCTTCAGTTCATTGAGGTTTGGGTACTTTTTCAGCCATTCTGTTGTAGAGTTGCTGCTCTGCTTGGGATCACTGTCCTGTTGCATGACCCAGTTTGGGCTAAGCTTTAGCTTTTAGACAGATGGCCTCACATTTAACTCTAGAATACTTTGTTATACAGAGGAGTTCATTGTCAACTGAATGGCAGCAGGGTGCACAGGTCCTGTGGCTGCAAAACAAGCCTGAATCATCAACCCTCCATCATTGTCCTTCACAGCTGGTACGAGGTGTTTGTGCTGATATGCTTTGTTTGGTTTTACCAAACATGGTGCTGTCCATTATGACCAAACATCTCCATTTTGGTCTAGTCTGTTCCAGAAATCTTGTCGTTTTTATTCAGATGCAACTTTGCAAACCTAAGCCATGCTGTCGTGTTTGAGTGAGAAGACGCTTTTTCCTTTCAAAACTTACAAACAAGCCGTAATTGTTCAGTCTTTTTCCAACTGCGCTGTCATGAACTTTAACATTTAACCTTCCTACCGAAGCCTGTAGAGACTGAGATGGAGCTCTTGGGTTTTCCTTTTCAGTTTCTCTGCGTATTGCACAGTCTGACCTCGGGGTGAGTTTCCTGGGCCCAACACTCTTGGGTAGATTGTAGAATTGTGTTAACACACACCTGAATGCTCCAGACCACCAAACTGCCAAAACTTCTGCTTTTATAGATGTGCTCACACTCGCTAAGGATCAAGCATATTTGATTAGATTCCTGTGGAAGCAGCAATGGTGCAATTAGCTTTTCACAGGGTTTCATAGAGTACTGTGAAAACTTTTTTTTCCCACCTAACTGTACATGATTGAAACCAGAAAACAACTCACAAGTCTCTGCACAAACACTAAAAATAGGATCAAACTAAGCTAAGACTCTTTATCTTCCTTTTTTCTCCTTGTGCCAGCACATAAACACTTCGCCGTGTGACTACAGCCTGACATCGAAACCAGTGGAGAAGATTCCCTGCAAGTAAGCACTCGACAAACAGCCACTCTTTAACTTTCAGATCACAGCGGAGCAGACGAGCCATGAATCATCCCCTCATCGCCGAATCCTTCCTCCTCATCCGACTTCTCCTTCCCTCTCTCATCTCCTCGCAGCTCAAAGATGTAGGAGCGATCAGCAATCTGCTCGCTCATTTTCTCTGCCTCTGATCACACACTGCCTTATCCTTTTCTTCTCTCACTTGTCCCCTTATTGTTATTTGCTCTTTTATTTATTTATTTTTTGACAGCCAATCACTCTCTTTCTCCTCTTATCTCCTGTTCTCGCAGGCATGTGATGTTTCGGTCGACTGTGCAGCGGATCAGCTTTCTGCCTGTAAGTAGGATCTGGTCACCAAGACCAATTATTAACACCATTCAGTCTTTCCATTGTCCACAAAAAGGCTTTTTTACAATAGAGTTTCAATAGGTCTTGATTACAAGCGATGATCTAATGTTGAACCAGTATGTACACAAGACAATTATGACAACCACAAGGGTAAATGGAAACCGACCCCAGGGGCTGTCTGACTGTATCATTTGCCCCCGTTTGAGGACCTGTTATGACACTGCATCGGTTGACCAGTCGGCTTTGGTTCATATTGCAGTGTCTGTGCTGGTGGCGGATGGATATTTGAGCCATGCTGGCAGCTGCTAAGTGTTGATAGAGAAGGAAAGGCGCTAAGAAATCCCGAGGGTGTTATTACTGCAGAGCTGGGAGCAGTTTTGTGCTGTTGCTGGTGTCACAGCGACTAAAAGACAAGTTTTTTTGTCAAAGGTTAAGCAGCCACAGGTGGCAGACATTAGCAGATCAAAGCTGAGGTGTCTTAATGGGCTTTGCTGAGAAAACTTGGTCTGTCCCAGTGCACGAAGTTGACATTTCTCTTGGCTCATAGCTTGGAATAAGAGTAATCTGATTTCCATACATTGAAAGGAAAAAAAAAAAAACCTCCAGTAAGCTGCAGATGTATATTCATTTTTTTTTTACCCTGATTTGACTTAATTTCTTCTTCCTGGGGCAACCGTGTGTCCTAGATTTACATGTTGTGCTTTTGTTTTGCAATATTGACTGCACGAGCTGAGATTTAAGCCTTGAGATTTAAGCCCGTCTGAATTAAAGTAAAAATCCCATAAATGTTTATGTGAATGTTCTGTCGTGGTAGATCACAGAAGTTGTAGCGTCCCTGCTCTACAGCTGGCAGTGTCGTTCATTTAGGACCCCCGGAGGAGGAAATCTCATGTCTTTCCTAATCCCCTGAACGTATTTGAGAGATATCTACCCGGTGGGCGGAACCGTTATTATTTTCCATTTACACTTTTCATGCATAGTAGTGAGTGATACCGTCAACTATTCAGCTCTGAAACGAGGAGTTATTTCAGAAGTAAAAGTCTATTAAAATGTCCCTTAGAAAAGCTGTTAATTTTTAAAAAAAGGAAATCTTGTGCACATTAAAATTTGACAGGAGAGCTATGACTCCTTAGGTGTGATACCTGGGATAGTCACATGTGTCTGTGCTCCGTTACATTACGGATGTGGAAATGCAGAGTGGAGGAAACACTTCCAGAATATGTCCAGCAGATTTCACCTCATGCTATAAAGGTTTCAAACTTTAACGGCAAACTGAATAACCAGTGAAAAAGAGGTCAAAGTTCAAAGGTTTCACAGACATTCACAGAATGTGCCGGGTACCTACACTGGCGAGGAGAACGTTTCTAACATGCTGTGCTGCAGTAGGAAAGTAGGCCAAGTGCTTTGGCCCAAACACACATGCACACAAGTTTCACAGCTGCCAGCTGACTCCCATGAAATACACCTGCATTAGCACCTCTGTTAGCATCAGGCAGGCGCGCCGAGGGGCTGGCAGGCCGGTTGTCGAGGATCAAGTGAGCTGGCAACTGGGATCAAATAGCATGCAATGGGAGTAACCGTTGCTCCAAGGAACAGAGTCGAGGAAAAGGTACCATCCTGTCTTCCTCTGTCAGAATCAGAGAATGATGGAAAGCAAAAAGGCTTGTCCTGTGTTCAGGGACAGGAGGACAGTCTTACGTCTGGGGAGGAAAGTGGAGGAGGGGTGATGCTATTTCTGCATGGCATGCCGCTGGTGATGTCCAGTATGTGTGTTAGTGGGTAACAGGAAAGGAGAAGTGAAAGGCAAGGAGAGAGAGAAGGACTGACCATGAACATACTATACCTGCAGTGGAACGGGCTAGTATTTAAATTATGCTTGTCTCATCGTACTGACCACTCAAAGTTCTTTGGACTAAAAGCCACATTCATCCATACATTCACACACAGGCACAGGTGGAACGTGCAAACACCTCACAGAAAGGCCGCAGTCAGAGTTTGAACCTTGTTGCTGTGAAGCAACAGTGCTAATCTCTGCACCACACATCTGTTGGCAAAGGTTAAAAAGACAGGAGTGAAATGATATATCGTATGTCTTAAATGTAAAAACATGAGACCCCAAAATAGAACTGGTGTACATCGTTAGTGCATCGTTCAGATGACTGGAGTATCAGAATAGTACAACAATAGGTTTTCATGAGCACACATCCAAGAGTCAAGTAATTAAAAATGATAGGGGATATGATGTGCGGTATGTGAATTTACAGTAAAACTACCCTCGGGGAATGGTCACACCGTGATGAAGTATAAGATGGACGTAGTCACTGAGAGAAGTTATTCTAAGTACTGCAAAAGTAATTTTAAATACTATGTCATTTTTTGGTAATAAAAACAATCAATATTTCCCCATCATACATTCTAAGTATGCTGTACTTTTTGGGGCATATTATGGAGTAGCTTACCCTTGCCTAATTTCCAGGTGTTTTACAGGAAAAAACTAATTATATTGTAAGTACTTTAAAGTACAGCTTAAGTAATTTTAAGTAGTGTGTAATTTCATGGTAATTTTGTGAAGCCAAGTCCAACTTAATTTATTTTTCTTTCACAATCACTGCATTTAAAAAAAAAAAAGCCTTGATGTCTGATAACTTTTATATACTGTGTTTTTTCTGGATGTTTAGTTAAATCACCATAAAAATTGAAACTGTTTATTTCTTTGGACGTGAGCAAACTTAAAAAATTCAGCAGGGGATCAAATAATTATCCCTCCCACTTTATAGCAGGGATTTAGTGGGAGTTTAGAAGAGTTTGTTGTTAATGCTGTTGTGTTCAATTTTGGTTTTGATTATAAATAAAAGTAAAAGTTGCTTTTCTTGTAAGTTGGAAGTCTTTAACACAATTGAATAACATCTATCATGCACGTCCACATAATGAACATTAAATTAAGATCTAAAAAAAAAAACGTGAATTACTTGCACACTACTTAAATTTACTTACAGTATAATTATTTGTTTCCTGTATTATTACCACCTTATTCTAGTGTACCTATCTTTAAGTATTTGTAGGCAAATATAATTACACTGTAATTTTAAATAAAACACATTGAAATGTCATTTAATTACAGAGAAGTTAGGCTCTTAGTTCTGGGCCATATTTTAAAGTGTTACTGAAAGTGCATTTTAGGATTTTTTTTTTTTTATCATACTGTGACTTTATTAATTGAAGAGTTCTTGAATTTATCTTATAGTGTGACAATTAAAGAACTACATTACTGCACAGTGTAAACAAAGGCAGGCAGGGAAACTGTCTACTTTGCAATTTTGCATTAAAGTTTCGGTTAATGGATTAACTGATTTTATGGTGCACAGAACAGGCTGCGATGTTCTCTGGACACCACGCCCAGAAACCATGGACACCATTGTCATGCAATCATCTGTTTGAATTTAATCTAATGATGCATCATACTATAGGGTTTGGAAAGCTGCCATGATAGTATGGCAGATCATATTACGTCTGTCAATATATTAGAGAATACAGCTGTATGCCACAAAGAGCAGAGATAACAAAGAAAGCACGTCCACCAGAGCTCAGTGCAAATTCTTATTTTGAGCTGAGTAATATCAGGATAAGTGGAAAAGGATGGATGGATGGATAATATCTCCCTTTTGCACTGCTGCACAGGGTTGTAACCCACTTTCCAAATCCCATTTTAACCCCTATTGCCAGATGAAGGTTAGATAGATGTTTTGTGTCCATGACTGCTGAAAATCAGTTACTATCATGACTAGCTGATTTTGTCTGCTTTACTTCAACAGTACTTGCATTTGCTAATACTGAAAAAAGGGGACTGGAGTAAAGAAAAATGCTTAATGTATTGTAAAAGTTACATTAATAATTAGGCTAAATTCCACACAAGTTTAACCTGCTAGATTGTTGACGCTGTCTTAAAAAAAAAAAAGCTTCATGCTACAAGCTATCCGGTCTTTAAGTCTGGCGTCATTTCCAGGTCCAGATGCCCTTAAATGGACATCAATGGAATTCTATGTCATCACTTAAAGACCGGATTGCTCATGTGAAATTTTCAGAAAGTGCAGAAAAAAGTTTTGTGTTGAATTTCCAAAAGTACTAGAATGAAAATCTTCAACGTTATCTTCCCTGGAAAATGAAGCCAAGATGTAAAAAAAAGCACAGCTCCTTCAATGGCTGCTTGAAGCTGACTAGCATCACTGCTACCAAGAGACACATGGATGCTAGCTAACGAGCTCTAATGGTAAGCAATAACTCCAGGGTGCTGTCCTTGCTACAAATATGGTCATGCCCAGTTTGTAAAATGTCAGACCAGGGGCTTCAACAGGATATTCCACAAATCAGTGGCTGTTGTCACAGTGGCTCCATTCTTCATATACAGTCTATGGTAATTTTATGTTAGTCATGGTATGTACCACCCGGGAGGTCATCACAGAGACAGATTCATGAGTACTTGGCTTCCATTTCTTATGATTTCAGAAAGAGGGTCCTGCTCCATGTCACTACAACCCACAGACCAAACCAGATAAAGGCATCACTTCCTGCTTCAGGTCCACGTTGCCACAGCTCCACACTGTGCACTCAGTGAGTCCTCATTTACATTTCTAGTGTTTTTCTGTATCCTCCTGTAATATTTCATGATTACTAATTATTACTAATTTAAGACTACGAATTCATTTTGTTTACAGAATTATTTCGTTCAAAGAACTTTAAAAACCAATATATATTATTAGGTGCTTTTTAAATTAGATTAAATGATAATCATATTTTTTACATGTTTTTAATGGAAATTCATCTGATTTTAAAGTGTTAATTATTAAAACAGGATTTGAATAATTCCTGTAAATTAAATCCAACATCAAAAGATTATGTAACAGGATCCAGCAGAGAAAACATGCACACATCAAATTTATCCAAAAGGAATGGAAGACAGATAACCACAGACAGGAGACAAATTTAAAGAGACTCGTGAAGGGAAGAAAGCAGCTGCAAAGCTAAACAATGAACATCCAGTCTAGCAGGCCCAGCTGATTCTATCTGTACATAAAACTTCAGGAGAAAAAGACCTAAATGGCTTCTAGAGAGGGTTGAGTCACAGATGCCAGGGTTTTAGTAAAGAGGGCTCAATTGTCTAGTGTTTCAGTAGAAGTGCCTAAAATGACAAAGTGCATTTAGATCCACAAGAAAAACATCAGAAAATATAGTCAACAATGCACATTTAAAGGAGACATATTGCGCTAGTTTCCAGTTCCATATTTTTATTGCTCTCTACCCGAGGAGCTTTGCATGCTTCAGAATTCCAAATCATCTTTATTTATCTCAGGCTACGATTTAATGGCAGCTTTCTTCCAATTTGCTGCTTCTTGCAAACAGAAAATGACTAGATTCAGGATATCTGTTCTCACTGAGTCACAGCCAGAGTCAATAGCAGAAAAAAACTGAAACGCAGCATTTCGAGCAAAGTTTCGGCTCACAGGGATTACTTGTACGTATTCTGACCTCATTATTTGAAACTTTGACCATATTTAATACGAATATTGGCCATTGTAACGGTATACAGTAAATAAGGAGAAATATAATCGTTCTGATGTAACGACCATAATGTGTGATGCAAATGTAGGATAAACAAACTGTTAATCAGAACATTATCAGAATGTAGTCCATCGATTATTACAGAGAAAGGGATCTTACAGTTCAATACATAATAACATATATACAATATAATCACCATAAACATGCCTTTTTTATTGCAAATCAATACAAAGTTTTTCTAAATTATCATCTTTACACTGTGATTAAACATTTCTATCTTGATCGAGCGCTCTCTTCCAGACAATGTCCCCATCCACAGGCCACACTGAATGTTTTAATAAGAAAGATAATGATGTGAATCATATGCTATGCTATGGCCATGGCAACTGAGGAAATATCTTTTGAATGAATGTCATTCCCTTCCTCCTGTAGCATTCCGGAGACTTGGAGAATCAACACTGAGATGCACTGGAGCTTGTACCTTATTATTTTACGGTGGTTTCTTCTGTTTTCGTCCCCTGTCTGTAGACATTTAAAGGTTTCGGCATCTAGAATGCCAGGCCTGCGGCATTTCAAGCCCTTCATTAGTGGCTAGTTTAACAAAATTCTGTCGCGGACACAAGTGGTAGTGACGGTTCAAGCGTACACATTTCCATTAAGACTGGGAGGAGGGGCAGTGGCGTTCACAGGGAAAGGAAGAATCATGAAAGAAACTTCAAAGGTCAAGAAATATAGCATGAAAAGCACAGACAGTGGCTGCAGTGGACAATTTTCATTGTCTTTAACATTCAGTTTCACTTCAGCTCTTTGTATGTTATAACTTCCCTCTTCTCCACTGCTGGCCGACAGACCAACAACACAAGGAAGAGGAGCCCACAGATGGCTGTACCACATACACTATGCTGCCAAAAGTATTTGCTCGTCTGCCTTCATGTGCATTTGCACTTGAGTGACATCTCATTCTTAATCCATAGTGTCTAATATGATATCTGTCCTTTGCAGCTATGACAGCTTTTGACTCTTCTGGGAAGGCTTTCCACAAGGTTTAGGAGTTTTTATGGGAATTTTTGACCATTCTTCCAGAAGCTCATTTGTAAGGTCAGACACTGATTTTGGATGAGAAGGCCTGGCTCACAGTCGCTGCTCTAATTCATCCCAAAAGTGCTCTGTCAGGTTGAGTTCAGGACTCTGTGCAGGCCAGTCAAGTTCTTCCACACCAAACTCACTCAGCCATGTCTTCATGGAGCTGCTTTTTGCACTGGTGTGCAGTCACATTGGAACAGGAAGGGGCCATCCCCAAACCTTTTTCCACAAAGTTGTGAGCATTAAATTGTCCAAAATGTCTTGTTATGATGAAGCATTAAGAGTTCCTTTGACTGGAACTAAGAGAAGACGTCTCCACTGCTCTAGAGTCCAGTGGCGGCGTGCTTTACACCACCGCATCTGATGCTTTATGCTTGGTGATGTAAAGCCTTGGATGCAGCTGCTCGTCCATAAAAACCCACTCCATGAAACTCTCTATGCACTGCTCTTGAGCTAATCTGAAGGCCACATGAAGTTTGGAGGTCTGTAGTGATTGACTGCAGAAAGTTGGTGACCTCTGTGCACTTTGAACCTCAGCATCTGCTGACTCCACTCTGTAACTGGCCTACCCCTTTGTGGCTGAGTTGCTGTTATAATACCTCTAACAGTTGACTGTGGAATGTTTAGTAGTGAGAAAATTTCATGACTGGCCTTGTTGCACATGTATCATCCTATCACAGCACCATGTTGGAGTTCACTGAGCTCCTGAGAGCGACCCATTCTTTCACAGATGTTTGTAGAAGTAGTCTGCATGCCTAGGTGCTGGTTTATACACCTGTTTCCATGGAAGAGATGGGAATACCTGAATTCAGTGATTTGGATGGGCGAGTGAACACTTTTGGCAGTATAGTGTACATTGTACACTGCCTCCATTAACGACAGAACTCTCTGCAGGTAGACGTTTAAGACGTTTGCGTATGAGCATTTACATAACATGAAACAAATGCAAACAAAGCGCATAACATTGCAAAGCATACTGATGTTGTTTTCTGCAGTATTGTAGGGTCTTTACCTTACAGCACAAAGCGCCTTGAGGTGACTGTTTGTTGTGACTTGGCGCTATATAAATAAAATTGAATTGAACTGAATTAATAATTGCTGTATGTGTGACAATTTTCATGCAAAGTTTCATTCAAATTCTCCCACCCGTTAAGGAGCAGACAGGGTACATAGACTTCATTATAGTAAGATATTCTTTAAGTACATTCTAGCATCTGATTATATATCAAACATCACTGTGTGTGTGTATTATTTGTGTATTTCACAGAACACTCCAGGACCAGGGGCCTACGATCCTTGCCGGAAGTTGTTTGCACAAAGGGGTCGAGGACCTCTCTTTTAGCTTGCTTTTATTTTCCATAATGCAAGGATCCCTACATTTATTCACTGCGCCAGCTTATAGACTGAAGTCACATAACCCTGTTTTTCTTTCTTTTTCTAAACAGAAAATAAAAGTAAAATCATGGCTGTATGAAAGAGGGAAAACCTCCAGTCTTTTATTACTTGGAGCAACGTTTATCTGCATGTCAGAGAGGGATTTTGTGGTCTGCCAACAACATAATCAGCTACATTCGTCGTGCTCAAATTGCTTTAGTGACGCCGGCCAGGGAAGCAGAATGATCTTATCTGCAACAAAGGGTACTTCATTCCACTTAACTACATGTTCCCGGTATTGCTCCCTCCCTTCATCTCTCTTCTCTCTCCCTCTCGCGCTTCTTTCCCTCTTTGTTGGCAGTCAGGCTGCTTTTGCCTTCCTACTATCTCTGCCCTGCGATGCACTCAGGAGGAGGAATGTTGCTCAGCCATGCGTCACATGCACATAGCTTAGTGTGGCATGCTGCACCCTCAGATAACACATTTGGTATTAGAGGCCAAGGCAGTGGCACACAATAAAACAGCTATTCTTATCGCTACCTACTCCGCATACTCGCTCTTTCTTTCAACGAAACAAAACAAGCACAGCCAATAATGTCGGGGCGCAGAGAACAGCACAGATAGGAATCACCTCTAAGCGAACACAATGCTGGTGTAGATTACTGCGCAATAGGAAATAGGTACAGCTATAACAAACAAACTGTGATTTGTAGGAATCTGGACAGTTATTTATCCAGACAAGGGTTTTGCTGAGCATGCATGCACTGCTTTGTGTGCAAAGAGGTAGAGTGGCAATATTTGTGGTATGACGAGTTGCTGAGGGAGCGGCGTTAAACTCCTCTCTTCAGCCCAGCTGGACTCTGCTAATGAAAGCCAAGGATTAAAGTCCACTTTATTGAGCTATTTGGGTGTTACATTGAGCACGAATAACAATATATGCAGTAATATTGCAAGGACTTTTCATAATGGCATTAACAATAATGTTAAAGCTGCTTCACAGAAAATCAGTCAAATTATGAAAGAAGATCTGAACTCATTTTTGAACTTATGTGGAAGACGTTCAGCTAGAATCCAGGAATGTCCCGTCACGGGTCCGAGCACCAGTGCTATTCCAGAGCTGAACACCAAACATGTCGGCCCCTCGTCTCTTTTTCTGTGCTAGTTGAACATTAAAGCTGCACTAACTCATATTTTTGATGTTCACAGTGGATCAAACGCCTTTGTGTAATCACACAATTGCGCCTTCCTTCAGTTCTGTGAAGTGTTTTATGGGTTTTCAGCTCTTTTGTTTTGTTTTTTTAAATGTCTCCCGCTCTCATCATCAGGTTTTCAGTGAAGAAGCATCGGGTGCCATATGTGCAGGACACACAAACAGAGACTTTAGCTGGCAAAAAAGCAACTATAAAGAGTTGGTGGGGACCAAAAACAGATGGTAAATATTAGCGTTACTCTGGTTTGATGGCCAGAAGCAGGACTCCAAATGAATCCTAACTGTTTATTACTCACTATGCAAGTGTTGTGTTTCCAGCTTATTGTTTTACTGAATGGCCAAACGACAGTAAAAATATATCAATTAAAATGCATTTTTCGCTGCTGCAGTCTAGAGTATGTAGTGGGAGTGATATAATAGGCCTGGTGCAGTGTGTTAAAATGGAGGATTTCCACTACGATTTTTCACATTATCATTCCAAGCAGACAGTAAACATCTGTGAGGTAACAAAAACACCACCGACGATTTCAAGCAGCTGCTGTGTGAGAGGTTACTTCTGAAGCATCTGACTGAATCTTTTATTTCTTGACATGGCAGCGTATTCGGGACAGCATTCATGGAAGCCATTTGCAGCCTTATCATTCCACATCTACTTAGCTAACAGTTAACCCCCCCCGTCTGTTTTCCTTCAGTTGCTGACACTTAAAGGCTTGATGAGGTTCAAGAGCCAGTCTCTTATTCCCCCCTATCATTATTCCAGAGACAAAGGAGGATACACAACCACTCAGAGTGGAAGACAATCTTATTAACACGGGGCTTTGCATGCACCCTCTGGAGAGCTGGACCTCTGCATTTAGCGCTTGTGAGGAAGATACAGTAGGAGAGATGTGTGTGTGTGTGTGTGTGTCTTTGTTTGTGTGAAATGAACAGCCAGAATGGCCTGTGGTCAAGGCACCAAGCCGCCAGTAATCTCTGACTCTCTCAACCCCTGGTGCCCTTCCTCCCTTCTCATCTCAGTGATCTCCACAGTCCAGCACTGATCTCTGACATATGCCTCATACTGACGACTTAACACCCTCCATCTCCCACAGCCTGCCTTGACCACAGGCACGGCCAGGCACCCGCTCTTCCCTTGTCAATCAAGCTCACCCTCGTAGACACACGTTGCATTAAAATAAACACGCATCCGTGCGATGCAACAAATGCACATGCACTTGTGATCCTTTGCTTTTTAAAAACGCGCTTGCAAGCTGATGCGCAAACCTGCAAACATGTGCACACATACACATTTCTTAAAGGATCTGTGGCCTACTAACTGGGCATCACATGCATATTTCAGTATAATTTATGTAGTTTTCTTTGATGAGTGATTTGGATAGCTTTTACATATAAATAAAACTCACAGAAAAGATGATTACTAAAGACCACAGTAACACCACAAATCCTACCACACACACTATCCTTTTTAAAAAAAAAAAAAAAAATCTCTGCTAGTTTTTCATGTGAAGGGTGTTGGGAAAGACGACTTAAGCATGATCTAAGAGTTACGCTGGCACAGTGGACTTCTATCATTAAAAGGGCACAAGAACATCTGGTGTCAGTGTAAGTTGTACCAGCAGCCCAAACATCTTCTCCTCTTTCTGGGAACAGCTTAATGAGATCTGGTCAACATTTGGGAAGCGGTGTAGCGCATCGGTGAACGTCTGGAATAAATCTGTGTTTTTGGCAGCTTACAACAAGATTTGACCGTGCTACTCAGCTGCCCTGCTGGGCCAGAGTCGTGGATGTCAAATTAACAGCTAACACTAGACAACACGCTGAGAAAATGTGACCCGGCTTCGGAGAGATGACGAAGGCAGGCCACTGGAATTTTCAAAGAATGTGAGGTTACTTAAAAATACCCTGATCCAGCACCGGCGTGGGACTTATTATCGGTTTCCTGAGTCCCAACTCGAGTTCTCCAAACAAATAAACCCTTGAACAGTGCAGCCATTGTTTATTCATTGACATTGTGTTGAGCTAAAATTGCCCTGCAGTACTGGAGATTCAGCCAGGTTCCATCTTCCCTGCTGTATAACACAAACACCTTGAAAAACCAGGAGTGAGGTCAAAGAGGTTGCAGGTTCAGATTCAGGTTCAGAGGTGTTCAGGTTCATTTACGCTCAGCACCACAGCCAACACTAAGGGTGATGACCAACGAATTTAGCAGGCTTTGCGACACACCAGGAGGTTAACTAGGTATCCTTTCAACCCCCCCCAAAAAAAGCTGCTGACAGATACACGGGAGGTACATTACACTTCTATTAAATGACATTTAAAAATTTAATCAACTCCAATGAGCAACTGTTAGTGAACAAGGGGGTCATTGTTTAAGTGGGTAATGGTGCTGGCACTGTCGCAGTGTGTGTGGAACGTGGACCGACAGCGCTGGAGGGCTATCAAGTTTGCAGGTCTGGTGATTGATGGAGGAGAACAAACTGCTGGCCAGGCTGTTGTTTACTGTGGTGTTATTAAGCCTGCTTGCTTAAAAATTTCAGCCTCATAAATGAGCACCAGACCATGTCCAAAAAATGAGGCTGGCAGCAGGGTGGCAACATTGTGAGAGATATTTAACACCTATTTCATATCAT
>VUQJ01045929.1:3350-15475 GCA_015108635.1 Andinoacara biseriatus
TGTCCAATATAAAAAAAAAAAAAAAAAAAAAACATGGACACATGCAGAAAGAAGAATTATATCAGTGGAGTTTAACAACCTTATCAAAGCAAGAACAGGACTTAAAAAACTGTAATAACAACTCAGATCCCAAGGGGTTGTCGGTCATGAAAGTGAGCCACCTTACACAATATCAGAAAGCTGAAACTGAAATACTTCATTAATGTTAGTTTTTCAGTGTCTGCAATGAAAAATGTGTAATAACGCAAGGGGGTCAACTCAAGTTGACAAGCTGTTCTCAGAGCAGAGCATACAGGAAGGGAAACACTGAGAGCAACACCCTTGTGCAGGTGCAACACAAACACACACTACGTGCACACAGGACAGATGTGGCACTATATCCTAGTTTAAGAGTTTGTTCTTGCTTTGTGGAGAAATGGTAGACTTTAGACTTATTGATCAGTCAGTGTCATTTGTACTTTTCAGCTTGTGCCAGGCACTGTGCCGTATGTCTGCTTTCCCTGGGCTGGAGTTAAACCAGCCATTTCGGTGAGGTTTTGTAAGGCAGCTTGAAAGTAAAAAACTGAACAGCAACAGTCTGACCTTTGGCCGTATATTTTTTTGTTAAAGCATCTGCATACATACTTAGTTGCCAGCAACAACACAGCTAACTTTAGCTCAATATTTACTCTTTCAGATTTCACCACCCAAACCTTCTCATCAGCAAAGTGTGTTTGTTGGTGTGCTACATAACATTAAAAGCTTGAGTGCTGCTACACATATGCATTAAATTACTGTCTATAAACGGATGCATGTTTGTTTGTGTGTCTGCAAATGCGTGCCTGCAGGAAGCAGAGGCATCTCTCTGACCTGTGTGTTGACCCCCTGCCGGGTCATTGGAGTGTGTGTAACGCTGATGACCTTGGGAGCCATTGGAGCAGCCGTCTGGGCCGTAGGTCAGACTGCATTGCTCCCACACCTACACACATTTTGGTCAAAAAATGTTGAGGAACATAATCTGTGACTGTTGATATTTCAAGCTGTTTATATTGTATGCTTCTGTCTATCTGATGATGCAAAGGCTTTCGATGTTTGCTGTCGCAGATTAACCTGATGTGCTGTTTTTATTGCACTCTGTAGTCACATATTGCACAATGGAGGAGGACATGGAACAGTATGATGGTGAGTCTACTGATGGCTTCAAACGTATTTGTTTCTAATACAAAATCTTATATCACATTTTAATCATTAATACCATAAAAATCTGATAAAGCTAGAATCTCCAGTGTAATATTCATATTTACAATATATATATGTGCAAGTTTTGAATAATCTCTTATGAAAAGGTTTCCTGAAATTCAAAAACATTGCAGGAGTGTGTGCTATTGGGCCAGTTGTTTTAAAAGTAGCCCTTATAATTCCCTGCAGTCCAGGTAAATTCACCTGACCAGCATCTCAGAGTCTTCGACTCCACTCAGAGGAGGTGGCGTCAGGTGTGTTCCTCCTCAGCTGATGAACTGCTAGCTAGCATCAGCTGTGAAGAAGTGGGATTTGTCAGGTGCGATGGTTTCACATTTACACTGCAGTGTTTCAGCGTGACGCAGCGTCATACTGAGGACTAATGTGTGTGCGCTTGCTTCAGTGTGCTGAATTACTCGGTCACAGCCGTGTCAGAGGCCAGCGGCGATGGCGGAGACTTCTTCTGCGTCAGACAGGATGAGCTCAGCTATGGCAAGAAAATCAAAGACTCATTATATCCATGGTAACACATACACCTGAGTGGTTGTCTCCCAGCAGTCTGCCCTTCTACTACACTGTCCTCTCTGTTGCGTTTCCTGTCTCTTCTTTCACTTGTCTTCTCCGTTAACATAGAGGACAGCCCAACACTGACTTCAGTTTTTGGATGTTTTCTGTGTCAGGCTGTTACTATCTGTCCGTCTTTGTTTCAGTGACTGTGAAAGCAGGGAAGTTCTCAGGCTGTTGTGCCAAGGTAAGATCACAGATCTCCACCCATTCTGTCTGACACACTGGCCCACTTTATACACCGATACCCAACACTCACACTGTTTTCACACTGGCTCTCATAAAAGGTCTTTTCTTGCCTAATTTCTGCTTGTCTCACATTTATTTATTAAGCTTTTGACTTTATTTCATGCTGGTATTCTTAGTGATTTTTTGGCCATATCAGTCTTTCATCTAGAGTTCAAAAAGGGTTTTAATTTATTTTGTCTTCCTTTCTGTCACTCTTTTACACCACGTGCTTCTCGGCAGACTGCGGCAGGCGTAGTTTTGCAGCAGACCGTATAGTGGGTGGTGTGGATGCAAGGCAGGGCAGCTGGCCTTGGCAAGTCAGTTTGCAATATGATGGAGTTCATCAGTGTGGAGGATCCATCATCTCAGACCGCTGGATTGTTTCTGCAGCTCACTGCTTCCCAGAGTAAGTGACACAGATGGATTTTACACAGAAAAGCAGCTGGATGGATTATTAAAGCTTTTCATAAGTTCCGAGGCATACCTGAAAGTTTAATCAAATTTTGTACAGGTAATCTGTGATTGGGTGTATGCTTGGGAAGTTTTATGTGTGTGTGTGTGTATCTGTGTGTGTACCAAGGATGGAAAAAAATGTGTTGAACACATCACAGCGTTTCCCATTTTTACCCTTCTCATGCCAGGCGGTATCGCTATGTTAATCGCTGGCGTGTGCTGTTGGGCTCCATCTACAATAAGCCAGTCAACGCCAATGTAGCTGAGGTGAAGACCATTGTTTACCACAGCAGCTACCTGCCCTTTGTAGATGCTAACATTGACGACAACAGCAGGGACATCGCCGTCCTGGCCCTCACCCAGCCTCTCACTTTCAATGGTAGGACGCGCTGGCACATCATTGAAATCTGCATGTTTTCAGTATCCTGTTTTCTAAATTTCTGTCAGAAGGACAAAATCAGTTTTATCCAACATACATATGTCAAGATCAAAAACTTTGCCACTACTGATTGTCTCTGATACTTTAAATGGGCACTAAAGCTTTAATTTTCCAACACTATGTACAGAATATTTGGTGTATTTTTATAACATATACAACTTGGTAATGTAATGAAACTAGAAATACAACATTCGGTCAGTTACAGGATTTTTGGAAGAAAATAACAAATGTCTAAACATAAGCTGTTCATACTGAATGAAAATACTGGGACATGAAAATAAAATATCAAGCAAGTCACTCAGTATTCTGAAATATGAGGTAATTATAAGTAATTTTTATAATGTGATGATACTGTTTAGGCACTGAAGTGATTACGTCAATGACTGATTGACAAAAACTGCACATAACAAATGAAATGCACTAAACACTGTTATTGCTCGCCGTTATAGTGTACAAGTTTTGTTTCAGTTGGTCATGTCTGACATCTAGTGTTTGACAGTTAACACTACAAAAAACTGCACAAAGTTTACTGAGGGAAAATTAAATAGAATATGTTGCCAAAAATATTTACTCAGCCATCCAAATCATTGAATTCAGGTGTTCCAATCACTTCCATGGCCACAGGTGTATCAAACTAAGCACCTAGGCATGCAGACTGCTTCTATAAATATTAGTGAAAGAATGGGTCGCTCTCAGGAGCTCAGTGAATTCCAGCGTGGTACCGTGATAGGATGCCACCTGTGCAACAAATTTCCTTACTACTAAATATTCCTCAGTCAACTGTTGGTGGTATTATAACAAAGCAGAAGTGATTGGGAATGACGGCAACTCAGCCATAAGGTGGTAGACCAGGTAAAATCACAGTGTGGGGTCAGCAGATGCTGAGGCACATATTCCACAGAGGTCACTTTCTGCAGAGTCCATCATTACAGTCCTCCAATCTTCATGCGACTTGCAGATTAGCTCAACAACAGAGCACTGGGAGCTTCATGGAATGGGTTTCCATGGCCGAGTAGCTGCAGCCAAGCCTTACATCACCAAGTGCAATGCAAAGCGTCAGATGCAGAGGTGTAAAGCATGCTGCCACTGGACTCTAGAGCAGTGGAGACGTGTTCTCTGGTGCGATGAAACACACTTCTATATATGGCAAACTGATGAGTCTGGGTTTGGTGGTTGCCAGGAGAACGGTACTTGTCTGACTGCACTGTGCCGAGTGTAAAAGTTTGGTGGAGGGGGGATTATGGCTAGGGGGTGTTTTTTCAGGAGTTGGACTCGGCGCCTTAGTTCCAGTAAAAGGAACTCTTAATGCTTCAGCATACCAAGACATTTTAGACAATTTCATACTCCCAACTTTGTGGGAACAGTTTGGGGATGGCCACTTCCTGTTCCAGCATGACTGCACTCCAGTGCTCAAAGCAGGTCCACAAAAACATGGATGAGTGAGTTTGCTGTTGAAGAACTTGACTGGCCTGCACAGAGTCCTGACCTCAACCTGATAGAACACCTTTGGGATGAATTAGAGTGGAGACTGAGTCAGGCCTTCTCGTCCAACATCAGTGTCTGACCTCACAAATGTGCTTCTGGAAGACTGATCAAAAATCCCCATAAACACTCCTAAACCCTGGAAAGCCTTCCCAGAAGAGTTGTCGCTGTTATAGCTGCAAAGGGTGGGCCGACATCATATTGAACCCTATGGATTAAGAATGGGATGTCATTCAAGTTCATATTTGTGTGAAGGCAGACAAGCGAATACTTTTGGCAGTATAGCGCATGGTTGAGTGTGTTGCTCTTAGGGGACCTGCAGCATTCAGGATTTGCATTTATTTTCTCTCTTATTTGTTTTTGCTGATGTGGATGATGTCATATCTCAGAAGAAAGGGCTGAAATGCATGTCTCTGAGACAAAAATTCAAACTGTTCATGTTTTATGAAGGTTACAAAAAAAATCCATTGGGAACACTGTGGGTGAGGTCAGCAAGCAAGCATGAGGGAATGGGAAACAGCTGTGGGTGGGGGTTTGGGTAATCATGTGAGTGGGAAGGCAGAAAAGAGTGGGCCTTCTGCAGGGAATGTCATGCATGAATTCAGACAGTCAACTGTCTGTTTTCATTAAATGCATACATTTTTTGGTGATAATAAATATTAGTTTGTTTATGGTGCTGTTATATTTGTGTTTGTGTGTAGAATACATCCAGCCTGTTTGTCTGCCTGCATATGGTCAAAGACTGATAGATGGACAGATGGGGACAGTGACAGGCTGGGGAAATGTAGGTTACTACGGTGAGTCTACTTTTCATTACAGCTGTGCTGCACTCCGCGGCAGAAATAGTTATGGATAAAATTGATAACATTTCTAAAGCCCAACTTTTTTGCATTCAGTAGTTGTTTTTACATTTAAACATCATAATGTACAGCAGTGCTGGTGTGCACTAAACTACAATAAATAAGAAATATACTGGGAAAAGTGTCAGCTGCACGACTGAGTTATGACAACTACAGATAACAGCTATTCATACATAGTTAATGATAATCAGGTAAATCCATAGTTATTGATTTTTTTAATAGGGTTTTTGATCATTCTCACTTATAGGCCATCTAGCAGATGTTCTCCAGGAAGCCAATGTCCCCATCATCAGTGATGCTGTCTGCAATGCTCCTGATTACTACGACAACCAGATCACAACTAGTATGTTCTGTGCTGGCTATGAGAAAGGAGGCACTGATGCCTGTCAGGTCAGATTGTGCACGTGCAGCATTTTTGTCTTTGTTTAATCCGATACATCCTTGTTGATTTGATGTTATTGCAGTTGAATGAATTTGAATTTACCCACACTGGGTACTTAAAATGTGAGTGCATGTCTGTTGTTTCAGGGAGACAGTGGTGGTCCCTTTGTGGCAGAAGACTGTTTGTCAAAGACCATTCGATATCGTCTGCTGGGAGTGGTGAGCTGGGGAACTGGCTGTGCTATGCCCAAGAAACCTGGTGTCTACACGAGAGTGTCCCGATTTCTGCCCTGGATATCTACAGCCATGAGGGTAAGAGTTTGGATACTTTGCATTCGATCACACACACTGCATGAAAAACTGGCTTTACACTCAAGCAAATCTCCTTAAATCCCAGCACTTAGGTTGTTTGCAGCCTGTGATATTCGCCCGTGTCATACATTAGAGTGACTCACTTGCAGGGGGTGAGGTACAAGTGTGAACATGTCTAATGAGGCTGGCTTTCAGCCAGAACAGGAGTGACTAGACCAGCTCACTGATTTATCATCTTCACCCTGCTCCAGGCACACAGGCTTAGGGAAACACCCCCCTATTCAAAAGTCTATATCAAAAATATGTTTCAGGATAAGGTGCAGCCTCTGGACCACACTTTCCTGATTTACATTAGTATTACTTCTAGCATTTTCATTTCCAAAACACGTTCCAATACCTATGGGTTGGTGGACCAACTGCACAGATTCTCAAGCTTGTAAAACTGCAGTTAAGCCTTTATATTGTCATTTTCCTGTGAGGTATACTATAATCAGTAACAGTAATATTTTTTCTAAAAACAATATTTGCAGTAGCCACATTGATAAACTAAGAACTTGATAAAAAAAAGCAGAACGTGTAAATGCACAAACTACTAACTACTGAATCAGTTGGTAATAAAGTATATTTTTATAGCACCATGAAAATTAGCTTTACACACCAAAAAAAAATAAAAGTCAGCAAAGTCAGGCTTGAATAAACAGGCAAATATAAAACAGATCATTAAAACCATGATGGACGAGTCTGGGTTTGGTGGTTGCCAGGAGAACAGTCCTTGTCTGACTGCACTGTGCCAAGTGTAAAGTTTGGTGGAGGGAGGATTATGGTGTGGGGGTGTTTTTCAGGAGTTGGACTCGGCCCCTTAGTTCCAGTGAAAGAAACTTTTAATGCTTCAGCATACCAAGACATTTTCGACAATTTCATGCTCCCAACTTTGTGGGAATAGTTTGAGGATGGCTCCTTCCTGTTCCAACGTGACTGCACACCAGTGCACAAAGCAGCTCCATGAAGACATGGATGAATGAGTTTGGTGTGGAAGAACGTGACCAACTTGCAGAGTCTTGACCTCAACCCGAGAGAACACCTTTGGGATGAATTAGAGTGGAGACTGTGAGCCAGTCCAACGTCAGTGTCTGACCTCACAAATGCACTTCTGGAAGAACGATCAAAAATTCCCATAAACACTCTTAAACATGTGGAAAGCCTTTCCAGAAGAGTTGAAGCTGTTATAGCTGGAAAGGGTGGGCTGACATCATATTAACCCCTATGGATTAAGAATTGGATGTCACTAAAATTCATACGTGTGTGAAGGCAGCCGAGCGAATGCTTTTGGCAAGGTAGTGTATGTTGAATGCTTTATGGTGTCCTGAGAGGAAAAAACTGGGATGTTAGAATTTTTTCTGATACTTTGAGTCTCTGAGCAAGGGTCAGCTTGTCATACTGTGGTAGAGAGTCTCCGGATCAGGCCAAGACAGCATTTCTCTTTAATTTCAGCTCTGCTGTTCGAGTCTGGCCCACAATGATTGTGAAGGTTAGTGTCACTGACTAGAACTCAAAATTGGCACTCAGTGATCAAAATTTTGATAACCTCTGATTTGACTGGAATAGGCAAGATTTTATGAGTCTATAATTGCCTGATCTCACACAGACTTTAACTTTATCCAGTCTGAGCTTATTATAAGACACCAAGGATAAACTATGCAATATAAAATATAGTGTACAGCATAACTGAATTAAAAATAAAACCCATCAATGCCCCTACCTGGGGCATCAGAATGTCTTTTTGCTGCTTCTCAGTTTTATTTATGTGGTCACATTCTGTCCGAATGCGGTCCATTATGCAGACGTGCACTTAGTATCAGCTCCTAGCCTTGCCCGAAGCATGGTACACGGGTTGGGGGGCTCGTAGCTGTGGTAGTATGGAGGCTGATTGGAGGTAACATTTGGTCAGATACATGAATATCTTTAGGTTACAGTCACGCAGAAGATCTCATTATCCAGGCTGTGATGTTCCGGACTTTCAGCTAGAGCTTCATCCAGAGGAGACATATCTGCATCATTAGGCGAGCTCATGCTGTCAAAACAAAAATGTAAATGCATGAGAACACACAGAGCAGGTATTTGCTTTAAATAGAATGTGTGTGTGGCATTTTTATTTTTGAACTTACGATTCTTCAGTTTTGTAGCTACTGCAGTTTTCCTCAAAGTTCTGATAATTTATAGCTTTCTAGAAAACAACACAGGACACAAAACTGACTTCTTAGATCATACATTCTCTTATCTATGGTTCAGTTCTCTTCTTTTTAAAGCTACTTTCTAATAGGGATAGAAAAAAAAAAAAGTTGATAAAAACCCATGAACCAACCTGAGGGATAAGATGGTCTTTGAAATGTCTTTTTGCCGCGTCTGGGTCGTATGTGTTTGGAACACTTCTGTCCGAGTCTGGTCCAATATGTAGACGTCTGTGATGCGTAGCTGTGTATTTGGGATTAGCTTCCAGTCTAGCCTGGAGAGTCGCACACAGGTCAGTGAGTTCTTTGCTTCGAAAGGAAGGAGGCCGCACTATCCACCCAGCCACCCCCTCAACAGTGCCATCCTCCTCATCGGACATCATGTCAATTGTGACGCCCTTCCAGAAGTCCACTTCATCTGCACTGAGAACACACTGTCTTGCTTCCAGCAGCTGTAAACACAGCCAGTACATACGATCAGTGGTGTGCAAGCACTGCGCGATAATTGTTTCTCCGCCAATGTAAGTGAAAAAGAGTTTAGAAGTAATGCCAGTGCATTTAAAATCAAATAACTCTTACCCTTTTCCGCCTCTGGCGACTGCGGGCTGCAGCCTTCATGGCTTCAGCCTGGGCTGCAAGGTCCGGCTGGCTGTAGCGAAAATTCCTGCGTATGGTCTCATAGTATGTTTTACAGGCAGCTGGAAAACAGTGAAATGAGCGTGCTGCAAAAAAAAAATCAAAGTGGAAACAGACAACGCAAAAGTAAAAGAGTACTCACACAGAATGGCGTCTGTAGCCACGTTGTGCAAATCCGGACTTTCAGCCAGAGCTTGGACCAAATGAGACGTGACCGCCTCATTGTGAGGCGAGCTCAGTCTGTGAAATCCAGATTTTTACACATGAGAGATCACGCATTGCCTTTTAATTTATTTCTTTCCAGCAGAAACAGTCTTTAAAAAAAAAAAATCAAACCATACCCTTCTTCAGGTTTGTAGCGCTTGCGATTTCCCTTGTTGTTATGAAAACGACGCACCGCTTCCTACAAAATGAAACACCATTATTGACTTTATGAACAAACTCGATGCGCTTCTGCGCCACCGGCCGTAATCAAACAGCTGTTTACAGCCAGTCAGATGTGATAGTTATTTATAGCTTAGCAGTTAGCAGTGGCTCGTCTCTCTGCCTCTCCTGCGCTTTCGCTCGGGGTGTTTGTGCGAGTATCCCTCTGCCTCCTTAATGCAAACGCCGCATACGTACCGCAATTTTGGGATTTTGCGCCCGTCTTTTCCTCTTCTCTACCATACAAGGGCGGGAGTTTACTACTACTTCTAACGCGGTCATCCTCTCGTCCATAGACTGCAGTTTTGTGTTTACCGCAGTTAGTTGCTCGTTCACATCAGCTGCAAACTGAGCCAGCTGGCGAGACAGCCCTCTCATAGCGGTCAGCAGCTTGTGGTCGGTGTCGCCGCTGTCCGGAGGAGGCAGCCCCTGTTCGTGCGGAGGTGTTCCCGGGGCGCTGGAAGCGAAACGATGTCCGGGCATTGCACGGAAAATCCAAGCCGCAAACACACAGGTCCTAAATCGGCATAGCCTGACAACTTCTTACTAAACGAAGAATGTCATGCTCATGTGCTTATGAGAGATGCTCGTTGTGAGCGGTCCTCCAATCATGTGCAAGATCCTAGTCACATGAAGGTCTCTGTCCAATCATATGCGAGGTTAAGGTCACAGGTCCTGTGGGGCCAGGCTTCCCCCCAATACCTCTTTTGCATTTATATAGCTCACAGGATTTTAATCTGAATGTGCAGGCCTCCGCTGTACATGGCGGCTGGGAAGTGAAGTGCCAGGCTTCTCTGAAATGCAAAATTGTCAAACTCGAGCTCAACTTAAATTCCCAGCAGTTCCTTGGTTTATGTGCTGCCTCCAAAATCCTTCCAACAGTTCTCGGCCTGCACTTCCACTGCAAATCACACTGCTGCTCACTGTAAACCCTCTACTTTCATGTAGTGATATTCTTAATCGTGTTCATCTTTAGTGTTTTTTGTTTATTGTGCAGAATTTTATTGGCTACCAATAATAACAGAGACTGAAATAAAAACCAAAAGCAGTCAGTTTGTTAATTAAACTTGCTGGCCATTTCATTAGGTACACTTGTTCAGCTGCTCTTGAATGCAAACTTCTAATCAACCGATCCCATAGCAGCAACCCAGCAGCATTTAGATATATGGGTCATAGTGATATGCTGTAGGTCAAAATGAGCATCAAAATGGGGAAGAAAGGTGATTTAAGCAATTTGAATGTAGCATGGTTGTTGGTGCCAGAAAGGATGATCTACTGGGATTTTCTCACATAGCCATCTGTACGGTTCACAGAGAATGGTCGGAGAAAGAGAAAATATCCAGTGAGTGGAATAACTTGCTGAATTTTAGAGGTCAGAGGAGAACAGCCAGACTTCTTTGAGCTGGTAGGAAGGCAATAGTAACTCAAATAACCACTCATTACAACCACTGAATGCACAACACACCAAACCTAGAAGCATTCCTGTCAGCTAATAATGAGAAGTGAAGCTTCACAGGCTCAGTAAAACTGGAATATAAAAGATTGAAAAAACTTTGTATGTTCTGATGAGTTTTGATTTCTGCTGAAACACTGAATTTGACATAAGGCTGGTGGTGGGGGTGCTGATGGTGTAATGATGTTGGGGATATTTTCCTGGCATGCTACGGGTCTCTTAGCACCAACTGAGGATCCTTGAAACGCCACAGCCTACCGGAATATTATTGCTGTCCATGCCCATTCCTTTATGACCACAGTCTATCCACCTTCTGATGTGCGCTTCCAGCGGGATAATGTGCTATACTGTATATTCACGTGCATCCAGCAGACTTGATTTGACAGGTAGAGATTTCCTAAAGTGCCATCATCAAACCGACAAACGGATCAAATAATGTTGTATGTTTTAAGATGAATTAGAATGAAGAATTTCTTCTCGTTCTAACATTTAAAATTCTTTTTTTTTCTTCCCTCAGAACTATCACAATTCACCAGGTGTTCATAAAATGGCACGGACATGAGATTCCTGCAGTTCTACTTTTTCCACTCTTGGATGACAGTATGGACAATCCCCACAAGTGATACTGTGACTACATAGGTGCTGCGACAGGGGGAAACAAGGCTGTGATGTTCCCCTCTTGTCATGGCTTCAAATTTCCCTTCTCGTTGAAACATTTTACTGAGGATTTTACCAACTCTCTGAGCCTTTACAGTACCAGTCAAAGGTCTGGACACAGTTGCGCATTCATATTCATACCATACATGTTATGTCTCCCAGTACTCCCAGTACTATAAGCCTCATGTCTTTGCAGAGATAACCAGACTGAGCCGTTCAAGAGACACAATGTTTTTTAAAGTCATCAAGTCACTACAGTTATCAGGAAAACTTGTATTTCTGTATAAAGAAGTCACCTAAAGCAAAGTTCTAAATATAACTTCCGTAAATTGCAGTTAGACTTATATTAGCTCAGGTCTGTGAAGAATTCTGGATGTAATTTCAAGCATTATTTTTAGGAAATTTCGCTGTATGTGGAGCTTTTTAACTGTTCAGCCCACACAGGTCACTTTCTTCAGTCTTGGTCTTTCTGCAGTCTCATACTCAGCAACTTGCAATGCGCTGCGTGAAAAGTAGGTTTTTCGACAGTTACTGGCATATAATATTGCAGCGCGCCTTGAGATTCAGGGCTGTCAGCAGGAGGCTTTTGTCAGAACAGAAAACTGTAGGAAACTGCCAGGAGCTGTCGTGGACTTTCTGTGGCAGTGTTCCCCATCACCCCCCCCTCCTCAGGTCTAAGGCAGGCTTTCATATGTAAAGGAGGTTTCTGTGAGTCATACAAATGCAAATCAAGTACTCACCAGTGGTATACCCTGCCAAAATTAGGTTGGGGGGGACGGGGGGCAGAGAAT